>JAZGTK010007046.1:0-19885 GCA_036877625.1 Ambastaia sidthimunki | reverse complement strand
CAAATGATATGTGTACATAGCCATAACCATGCCTGGAAGGGGAGTTTAAATAACATCAAAACAAGGACAGAAAATGAGAGCAAAAAATCCCAGTACAGTCAGGTTTCTGCCTTCTTGTTTACTAACAAAGTGAGTGGGTTTCTATCCAAACAAATGCAGAACAAAATAGCAAGGAGGTGCAGGATAATAAAAGAGAAAGGTTCACGTGGGCCATGCTCCACGCGGGATTCGAACCAGCAAATTAAAAGGAACGCGGTCCCAAGGCAAGTGCTTTAACCTACCAAGACAATATCTGAAAAATTCAGGATATCCATGACCCCAGCGTCTCTGAATTGCAGAACTACATCAGCACTCAGAGTAGTCGCCATGGAGCCACTGTCCAACATCCCCTCAACTCTGTCCTGTAATAACACACTTGCATAAAACAAACTGCTACTCATTTGCTGAAACATGCTGATCATTTTGCATACTGTTCTGAAAAAAAAAATCACAGTTTTCGTTTTGCCAATACTTTCACAGAAGAAGTAGTAAACAGACTCAATATCAGTCTCACCAGAGGAATTACTACACAGCTCGTCCTCTGCCCAAAGGGAGCTATCTAGTTTGCCTGTGGCGTGACTTGCCAACCCGAGCCCACCTTTGACATAGTTCTGTCACAGTTGTAGCTCACATGTCCAGCTGTAAAACACTTGAAACACAAGTTATACATTTACAATGAGCAGTTGTGCTGTGCTCACCGCTCCAACACACTTTGCATTCTCGAATCATATTTCCTGTTTGTTTAGTCCAGGGGATATGTACAGACTGAGTGTTGCAGACTAAAGCTTTTTCTAGTAAAGTCAAGACTTTGTCCAATGCACTCTTCTGCACCCTGTTCAGACTTATGTTCTCTCAACAACTCATCAAGTTGCTCTTGAACTTCTGAGGCAGGCCATGACTGTACAGGTTTACTCTTGAAAACAAAAACCAACTCTCTGTCGGGACAGTTGCGGATGAACATAACTGCTAACTCTTTGCTTCTGTTATTAAGAGTTCTGCCTTCCCATCTTAAACTTTGCTCAACTACATCCGCTGCCTTGTTAACTCTTATCCAGTAATCCCACGCACCCTCTTTAGGGTATGGCCTCACAGAATAGAAGTCAGCCAACGGGATACCTGAACTGCTCTGGTCCCCGAAGTGCTGCTTCAAAACAGAAAAGACAGAGTCAATAGTAGGAGGAGTTGTACTAGGACACTCTGTGCACCGGTAACCCTCCTGCATCTTCCATGTTGGAATCTCAGTTCAGTCGCAGTCTCCTCCAAAACACGACTCAAACCGCCTGACCTCCAAACAGCAACAGAAGCCTGAAGTCCCATCTCATCTTGCCTCGCCTCCAGCTCCCCTCAGCGCCAGTCAAACTCCACGTCAGCAATCCCGGTGGTCGACAGCAATCAACCATTCGATGGGTTACGGCACCAGTTTTGTAGCGTTTTTTCCTCTGCGTTGTGTGAATTTTTATGGAAATAAAGGACTTTCCACATAGAACTGGTTTCTTCACGGGTGATTTAGTTATAGTACCTTGGTAACAAAACACACATTCAGGCACTATTATTAGCACACTTGCTTGCTCTGTGTTGCCTCTCTCCTCTGAACACATCACCGGAAAAAGAACAGGCCTAATTCACAGCATAGTGAGTTATATGAACTATAATATAGTATAAATAATAATAATTATATAATAATAATGACAACAAAAATATTTAACAATTTAACTAGGGGCGATTGTGGGGGGTAATGTCAGGAACGCGGTTAGGTCAGCCCGATCTTGAACCGGGTTTGTGTTTTGTTTACAGTCTTGCAATCGCTTGCAAGAATAACTGCTTGTCCTTCAGTTGCCACTGATTTGAGGCAAATGTCACCGTAAAAAGTCTTCAGTCGTGTCTGAGCTGCTTTTGGATTAGTGTCGATGTCAGCCATCATTGACATCGACACTAATCCAGATCACTTACCAGATCACTAAGGTGCTCAGTCTGGTGATTGTCAAGCTCAAGCTACCTGCTAGACTTGGTTGGTTACACCCTGTTTTTTATGTGTCCAGAGTCCCCACAATATCCCCACAGTACTCCTGTTTCTGCCCCTGCCCCCCCACCCCCCTCATGGTAGATGGCACTTCCGCTTACACAGTACACAGGATCATAGACATGTGACGATGTGGCAGAGTCTTCTAGTATCTCATGGACTGGGAAGGTTACAGTCCGGAGGAGAGGTCGTAGGTTCCAGGTCAGGACATCCTGGACCGTTCGTTGGTTCAGGACTTCCTTTGGGAACATGGCAGTGCTCGCCTTCCTGGTCACCTAGTGGCAATTGTGGGGGGTAATGTCAGGAACGCGGTCAGGTCAGCCCGATCTTGAACCGGGTTTGTGTTTTGTTTATTGTGATGCATGCGGTTCTGTTTTGACAGCTCACCACATGCATTGGCCTCCTGTCTTCCCCGCCCCTCTCATTATCCATAATTACTCATCACCCGCACCTGTTTCTCATTACCATTTCCCTTTATATTTCCTTGTGTTCTCTTTGTCTGTGTTGCGTTGCTGACCATGTTTTTTGTTACGTTGTTTTTGATATTTCGCCTTACCTTGCCTTGTCTTGCCTTCTGCAACCCTTGCCATAGTAGGATTTATATTTTTTGTCTTTTTGCAGAGACTCCAGTTGTTCTTGTTTCTATTCTTTTCTGGTTTTTGTTTTAGTCCCCAGTCCGCCCACTCAGTAAGGCAGAGAAGGTTGCAGTCCCGAATGTCCCTCTGTAACGTGACCCTTGCCCTGAGGTCATCGAGCTTGTTTTCCAGAGACTGGACATTGGCTAACAGGATACTAGGTAAGGGAGCACGGTGTGCGCGTGCCCTCAGCCTGTTCCTGACGCCGGCTCATTTTTGCGTTCTTTGTTCTTCCTCAGAATGCTCGGCCAACATGGGTCCGGGTTTAAAAATAGCGAAAGGTGAGTACATTGTGCACCAATAGACATAAGAGTGGCTCTGTCATACGTAATAATGGCTATCTTACAAAAAGAAACTGGTATATGTTTATAAAAACACAAAAAATAAACAAAAATGAGTAATGTTTGGTTGGAGCAGTCGTGACGACAGCTGACCTCACCAGCACCATCGTAAATCGATCCATGAACAACATCATTGAGAAAGGGTATGCTGAGAAAGTACCTGACGAGAATTTACACCGTGGTGATGGGAAGGTCTGGTACATTCCCCATCATGGGTTTATCATCAGAAAAAGATCTGTGTTGTAATACATCTGTAATACATCTTACCAAGGATTTTCTTTAAATAGTTACTTCAAGAGCCTTACCTCACCAACACGCTTATTGGGGTGTTGACCAGATTCCGTGAGGAGTCAAATGCAATGATGGCTGACATCGACACTAATCCAGAAGCAGCTCAGACACGACTGAAGACTTTTTACGGTGACATTTGCCTCAATCAGGTGGTTTCCATTTGATGCAATGGACTCATAATAGCAGAACTGTACTTTCATCCATCCCTGAAGAAGAGCGAGCCACTGATGTGAAAGACATAGATCTGGATGAAAAAGGTTGAGAGGTGGCTGTTGTAAGGCAGCTGGCACCAGTTTGTCTGCAAGGAACACATCATAAAACACTAAAGTTTATCAGGTGTTGATACCCAGGGGGGTGACCTCAGGTTGACACCTTCCCAATCTTCTTTATTCCCCCTCTGCATACCTTTCCCTAGGTTCTGATCACAGGACATTTACTGAGCATGTTATGTATAACTTATGATGTTATCAAGATTTCATTTCCATGTTTAGTATTATTTTAAAGGCCATGGTGTGATGAGTAAAAAGGTCTAATTTCTATGACTACGGGATAGAATATATTAGAGGGTGAAAACTTAAGGGATAATCCACTCTTCTGGTATGGGTGTGCCTTTCACTATCTCAGCAGGGGCCTTTTAGGCCACGAGAAACTGGCCACCTAAACCACCCATTGGTTTTATGGCTCTTTGTCTCATCTGTGTATATACGGTGGCAAGGCAAAAGTCTCAGGGAAGCCTTCCGTAACCAGAACTTCCCACACAATGGCTGTGTGTCAACAAAGGATTCTGTATACAGAACCTTCCACACAGAACTATGTGTGTCTCATTTGCCAGGTATGATTTACTTTACTTTGCATTCTGTTGATCATTTATTCAGGATTTGGATTCCTATTCTTTTGTAACTAATGTTTTACCCTGCCTGGCATAATAAATAGATTTTCTTGATCTGTTTGAAGTTCTTCTGAAATTGCTATTTCTAGTAGATTAGAAGAGTCCGACTGTTACCGCAAATTCTATGTCAGGATATGATCATACTAGGGACTTGTAGTTTGAATGGAGCAGGGAGCACATCCCCTGGTTTCTGTCTATCACCTGACTTAGCATGTTGCATGATCGTGACTAGGAAATTAATATTAAATAAGAGCAAGCATGGGGCGGCCAGTTTTTAACAATATTAGTTTACCCGGCAACCTCTGACTAAGATCAGACTGACGGTTTTGTGTCTGTGAGATCCACGTATATAGGTAAAAGCGCGAGACTCTGTGCAACAGCAGGTCCCTAATGAAAAAATAAGTAAAAGTATAAGAACTAAATAATCGAGCTCTAAATTATGATCAACAGATGCTTTGAAACAACTTACCTAAAGTTTAAATATAGTCAGATTAGAATTAACCACAGAGTCAATTAAACCAAATTTTAATGAATTAAGTCAAACTTTATCAAAGTGCTGAATAAAGACTGAACACGTGAGATACCTTCACCCACGCCATTGGATTCTGTCATTGAGCTGATGGGTGGTCCTTACACTGTCCTGGCTGGAAGATTTGCAGAAGCTCGCAAACTTCCGTGTGAGAAAATGTATCAAACCTACAGGGTTTGGGCATGTCAAGACATTTCAGTTACATCACTTTGCAGAAGCTAGCGAGAATAGATGTTTGACTGCCACGTACCTTGTGTTGACAAATGATCATGGTCAAAGGAGTTGCATGTTCATGATGGGAAAGTCCAGAGTGGTGCCACTCAAGCAGGTTACTATTCCAAGAATGGAATTGACAGCAGCCACCATTGCATTGCACCATTGCACCATTGGACTGACAGCACCACAGTGCTGAGATACATTGAAAATGGCTCCACAAGATTCAAGACGTTTGTTGCACATTAATGAAACCGAGTATCATTAATTAGAGAGGCCTCTAAACATTCTCAGTGAAGATATGTAAGCTCTGCAGATAATCCTGCGAACCAAGATTCAAGAGGCCTAAATGCAGAAAAGCAAAAACTGGATCAAAAGGACCTAGTTTTCTGTTGAAGCCACAATGCAAGTGGCCAGTTCAATTTGCAGTTGATGACAGCGAGCATAAAAAGATTTCCACTGTTAATGCAATATGCGCTCAGAACAGTAAGGATGTCTTGTTCATTATTATTCAAGCTAAAGAAGGACGTAGTACAACTAACGCATCTCAAAGAAATCCTGATGGATTTAAATCGCAAGAGGAAGAAAAAAAAGACAAGAGTCAGTCAAACAGAAAGAGATCCCAATATGCAAAACATTCTAGTACAAAAAGAAATGGATACCTATAAAAGAGGTTTGAAAGAAAGAACACCTACAATGAAGAATATGGTAAAAGCTGAGCTAGATCTAATTTGTTACAGCCAGAAACAGAAGTTTCAGGAAGAAATAAAAATGCTGCAACAAGGAAAGATGCATGTCAAGAAAGACAGCTGCATATTCTGCATTGCAGAATAAAAGAGATGCTGAAAAGAGAAATTCAGGGGATATTTAACACTCCTGGAGCATCTCACCATGGTGGAGCCTAGGATCACAATTCTGTACTGAAACAGCAGGTATGATGGCCTACACACCATGTTGTGTGAGGTGGAATCAATCATCAATAATAGGCCTATTATCAAATTATCCGACCACCCCAATGACCTCGAAGCCTTGACCCCTAACCATCTGTTGTTGATGAGGAAACAAGCAAGCTTACCAGGTGTGTTAAAAAAAGATGATGTCTATGCAAGGCATAGATGGAAACAAATTCAATACCTGGCAGATCTTTTCTGGCGTCGGTGGACTCTAGATTACTTAGCAGGGACATTAGCGACGGTCCAGGCTGAAAAGAAACTTAGAGATTACTCTTATTATGGATTCCAATGCACCTCGGAATTCCTGGAGGATGGGTCACATCATCAAAACGATGCCTGATTCTAAGGGAAATGTTTGCAGTGTGTGTGTTCAGATGAAAAGCAGTTTGCTGAATCGACCCATCTCCAAAATATGTCTTCTACAAGAAGCGGTCTGACTGTGGATTGAATGGAAGATGTGACTTCAAAGACTCTAATTCTGAAGGTTTATGGCCATAGATCATTTAATGTTGTAACTAATATATTTTGCTAGCCTATACAATTAGGAGCTGGGTATGTCCCCCCATGTTTATTCTGTAATGGTATTGGACTGCTTTTAAGCAATCCTTAGGAAGGGCGCTCTTTGGAGAGAAGAAAAAGAAAGACGGAGCAACACAGTTTTTTGAACAGAATTTATTTGTCTCTGTTCATTGTAAGAAAACATCCAGTAAAACATTTGAAATTTGAACGAAGACCTGAGTCAATTTTTTGCCCGAAAGAATATAGAAGCTTAGTGCTACAACAGTATGTGCAAGATGTATACTAATAAAACTAATTAGGTATTTGTTGTTGGTTTATGAATAAAAAATTGACTGAACCGACAACCAAAACACTTTTGGACCATTTGAATAAAAGGATGAGCATTAGAAATACCTGTCATATGCGAAGGCTTCTCAGACGGCTTTCTGAAACAGTAGGTACTTCTGAGACTATGCAACATGTCGGTTAACATGATAGGCATCATATTAGGCAAGATATGCCATTCCAGCTTACATAAAGATTCAAGAATTTAGCCATTGTATTAAATAAACACCTAGTGTTGTGTTTATTTTCTTCTTAAAGATTTAAAAAGTAGGCAGATCTGAAACTTTTTAAGGCCTCTCTGTAGTTCAAAATAGTTAATGTAGTTAATGTTTATTAACATCAACATTGCCAAATTAGGTTATACATAAAATGGTTACAATGAAAATGCCTATAATGGTAAATAATATATGTATACAGTTAACTGTGTGTGTTGAGAATGTTACCTTATACCTGAGATATAGAATGAAAGATAGATAAAGCAGGAAAGACAAGGAGAACAAATGAGTCCTGGAAGCTGGGCCTAGTGGCCTAAACCCCAGAGCTCAGGTAAAGAAGAAAAGTGCAAAAAAAAAAGTAAAGGGCAAGGGAGCCCAGGAAGAGAGCAAACCGGAAAAGATCCTAGGAAAAGAGACAGAGCATCTCTTACATTCCCTTTTTATCCACGACTGTGTAGCAATGCACAGCTCGAATCACATCATCAAGTTTACAGATGACACGACCGTGCTGGGTCTCATCAGCAAGAACGACGAGTCAGCATACAGAGAGGAGGTAAAACAGTTAACGGATTGGTGTAGAGCCAACAACCTGTCTCTGAATGTAGACAAAAGAGATGGTTGTTTACTTCAGAAGAGCACAGAGAGACCACTCTCTGTTGAACATTGGCAGCTCCTTTGTGAAGATCATCAAGAGCACCAAGTTTCTTGATGTTCACCTGATGGAGAACCTCACCCCCCATCTGTTCTACAGAGGGACAATTCTAAGCACATACTGAGAACATCCTGAGCAGCTGCATCACTGCCTGATTTTGGAATTGCACTGTCTCGGAACGCAAGACCCTGCAGCAGATAGTGAAAACAGCTGAGAAGATCATCGGGGTCTTTCTTCCCTCCATCACAGACATTTACACCTCACGCTGCATCCGCAAAGCCACCAGCATTGTGGATAACCCTACACACCCCTCGCATACACTTTTTACCCTCCAGCCATCTGGTAAACGGTACCGAAGCATTTGGGCCCTCACAACCAGACTATGCAACAGTTTTTTCCCCCCAAGCTATCAGGCTGCTAAATACAAAATAACTCATTGCAAATTGCACTACATGTCACTGCACTATTAAATATTGCCCTACCGTCACTCTTACACAAACACTACAAAGACTTTTATACAGAACTGTGTATTGGTCGGCGCTGCCTAGTCACTGTACTGTCTTGTGCTGTTTGTTTGCACTTTGTGCACTTTATGTATATAGATTTTGTAAATATCCGTTCATTCTAGTTTTGTGTTCTGTGTTGTTACTGTGGCATCTTGGTCCTGGAGAAACGTTTTGTTTTACTATGTACTTGTATATGGCTGAAATGACAATAAACTCCACTTTGAGGGGGGTCATCACTGTGTAGGCTGTCTCAAAAGAAAGGCCCATTGTCTTTGAAAATACCTGATCTATTCTACACATATAGCCCTACAAATTTATGACTATTTATGAAAACACGCACTCTTTAAGTATCAACTAGAAGTGCTGTCCTGCCCCTCATAGCTCTCCATAGCTGGGGTGGTGGGACTGGGGGTGGATGGGTGTGCTGGACAGGGGGATAGGCTGCCACTCTGGTCTTCTGCTGTTGCATATATGCAAAGGTAGATCTAAGGCCATCAGTCATTGATTTATCACCTGATGCCACAGATGGTGGGGAAGGACCTCCTTAAACATCTCTGCATGGGCTAGAGGGCAAGGCAGATTTTCTCCATGACAATACTGTTGAAGACAGTGTAAAGGAGAAGTATGTGAGTGTTTCTTTCACTTCAAAGATTGCCTCATATCCATGCCCATAGAGCCGAACAATAGATAAATAATTATTTGTGGCCGGGTAAACACATGAGCTGAATCTTGATTCCTCCAAGACTTTGACACATGGCAGTGTGTCAAATCCATAGCGTCCAGCACAGCCTCGAGTTCCCTCAAAAGGGAAACAAAAACACAAAGAAACAGAAAATACAAGTAACAGGCACAGGCACGCCCGTAATTACCTGTTACCTTCGTCTTACCTTACCTTTCGTCTTTATTCAACAATCTGTTTGTTCTCCGCAACTGAGTCCCTCTTGTTAAAACAGCCTATTCAAAAACCTGTCTGACTGGTTCTCTTGGGTGGAGGACCAAAAAACAGCTCTTGTTGTAGCACTTTTTTATGTTAAGTGCAGTCTTAGAATGTTTCAGCTAGTCAGTAAGTTTGTCCATGGTTTAGTCTCCTCAAATTGTCTTCTAGCTTCAAAAATTCCAACAAGTTAAATCAACATATTGTTTATGTAAATGACTGGGCAAAATGTTTTTAAATCAATTTGTAGCATATTGTCAAGGACTAGTATGTGTTTAGTATGTGTTTTATGGACTTAAGTCAATGACTATAAAAATGTATGTAAAGTACATTAACCATGTTTTTATTTATTTCGTTCAAAATACAAAGATGTATGTACATGTTGCTTGCAATTGTTGTGGCACAGTTTATGCCAAATAAAGTGCCATGAGACTTTAGCCAGGCCATGTCATAACTTTACAAGAGCCCCAAAACCCCCTCCCAGAGGATTAAAGTACAATTATTTGTCACCCACAGCAGGAAGCAGCTTTCAGAAGTGCTTGCAACAGTAGCCAGTTTCATATTCAGACTTCATATCTGTCTGCACTGTCATGTCAGTTTTAGTAGTTTTAATGTTCTTAATGTTTCATTAAAAGAAACAAAAATAAAGTTTAAGTAAAAAAAAGTTTAAGTAAACTTTGAATTTATTTAAATCTTGTATGTTTTCTTGTATGTAAAGATTTGAATTACAATTGTGCATGAAATGCATTTTTTTATATATAACCAAAAACTAATGAATAACATTTATTGACCAAAAGACAACTACAAAGACAATTATTATTGTCTGTCAGGTTATCTTTTCTGTGTTTTAATGAGTTTGCAAAATACAAGATAACTGTTAACCTCCTGTGGGGTTACATGAGGTGATCTGAATATTGAGAGCCTCCTAATCTCAACAAGATAATTATTGTCATCTTTCATATGTTCCCCTTTCTCCCTTTTTCGTATAACTGTTGTCTGGTTACCTTCATCTCGCTTCTTATTTTAGGGCGATATTTCTAACAGAGTAACTACTCCAACCTGCCCTCTATCTGACTTTACTGCAGTTTAACACTCTGACATTTTAAAACCACATTCTTAACCTGAGACAGATCACACAGTGTAAACAAAACATTAAAAGCATTACAATTCTATCACATTTCCCTCCTTTTTGTGCTTTAGGCCAAATCACAAAACAGATCGAATCTTAATGCATAAAAACAAATCATTGAAAACGTCTCAGGTTATGTATGTAGCCCTGGTTCCCTGAAAGGAACGAGACACTGCGTCAAAACACTATGGGAATGCTTTTATGCATAGCTTTTATGCACTCTGAAACACCTGTTGCAACAATCAATTATGGGGTGTGACATCACAGACGGGGTTACGTCGCGACCAGGAAGCTATAAAACTGCTCGTGTTGCGCAGCTCGGGTTAGCTGCACTGGACACAAACAATGTAGCTTCTCCTGGTTATTCTGGAAGGGTGGAGGACAGAAAGCCTGGAGCACGACCGGCCGTAGGGTCGAAGTGGGCACCTTGGGAACATAACCCGCCAGAGGGTATAAAAATGCTTTGGCCAAACCGGGCGCAAAGTCTAAATACTCAGGGGCCGCTGAGAGGGCCTGGAGGTCACCAACTCTCCTCAGAGAAGTGATGGCTAGAAGAAAGGCCACTTTGGCCGACAAATGCAGGTCTGAGATCTGATGTATTGGTTCAAAGGGAGGAGCCCATAGGGCCTCCAGTACTACGGCCAGGTCCCAGGGGGGAACTCTCAGTCACACTCGAGGCCTCAACCTCAGCGCACCACGGAGAAAATGTATAACCAAAGGGTGTCTGCCCACTGAAGAACCCGCAATGTGGATGTGGTAAGCAGAAACGCTGCCACATACACCTTCAGTGTCGAGTAAGTCAAGCCCGCCTCAAATCTGGCTTGTAAAAAGTCCAGCACTGTACCGACTGGGCAGTAAACTGGGTCCATCTGGTGGTCTCTGCACCAGGAAGTGAAAAGCTTCCACTTTAGGGCATACAGTTTCCTCGTAGAGGGAGCTCTGGATTGTAAGATGGTCTCAACGACCTCAGTCGAGAGACCGGAAGCTACAAGTTGCGCCCCCTCAGGGGCCACACCCATAGGTTCCAACGCTCTGGTTTGGGTGTAGGTGCCCCCTGCTTGGGAGAGAAGATCCCCCCTTAAGGGGATCTTCCAAGGATAGCCGTCTAGAAGGGAGACGAGATCCGAGAACCAGACTCGGTTCGGCCAGAACAGGGCTACTAAGAGCACAAACACAGCATCCCCGCGTATTCTTTCCAGAACTCCCGGGAGCAGAGCAATCGGGGGAAAGGTGTACAGACGGAGCCTTGGCCATGTCTGTATCATAGCATCCAGCCCGAGAGGAGCTGGATGAGCTAGAGAGAACCAGAGGGGACATTGCGCATTCTCTTGAGAAGTGAAGAGGTCCACTTGGGCTTGCCCAAAAATCCTCCAAATCTGATTCACCACCTGGGGGTGAAGTCTCCACTCCCTGGGCCTCGGCCCCTGCCTCGACAGGAGGTCTGCTCCAACATTGCATCGGCCCGGAATATAAGCTGCTCTCAGCGAGCCAAGATGTTCCTGGGCCCACACCAGGCTGGCGCACATGACGGTCTCTCAGGTCTGGTAGGAAATGCTTTGGAGCTCGAAATACTGCTAACATCTCTAGGCGATTGATGTTCCAAGTAAGATGGCGCCCTGTCCACAGACCACTCAGCCACTCATGACCGCCCCTCAACCGGTGAGGGATGCATCTGTCACTAGCATGACACGGCGACCAAGATCTCCCAGCACCGGACCCTGTGAGAGGAACCAAGGTTGCCTCCACATGTCCAGAGCACGGATACATCGTCTCGTAACTTTGATCATGTGGAAGGGGTTCCCTTTCGGGGAAAACCCCTTGGTTTTGAGCCACCACTGTAGAGGTCTCATGTAGAGCAGGCCAAGAGGTATGACATTGGACAGATAGCTGGCTAGCGACTGCTCCACCCGGGACATTGCCTTGTACTAAGCCCTGCCACATTTCCATACATAGAGGAGGCAGGACCAAACAGGCGAGCAGAGTATGGTCAACTCCATGACCTCAACACCTCAGTGTGAAGGTCCTGGAAGAACAGCAGGCTCCGTCATGGAGGTGCACGTTGGCTGCTAAGGAACCTCTCATCTAAGAGGCTCCTATGCTGAGCATGCTGCTGCTCCGGGGGCCAGGTGATATTCAATCTAGCCACTGCCCGAGTAACAACCTCCACGAGCTCGTCGTAATGCGGGGACACAGCAGGCTCATCCACACTCTCAACGTCCAGTTCTTCTGTGAACGAGAGTTGGAGAGCAGAAGCACGCGCAAGCTAAGAAGCTCTCAGTGCGGGCAGTCAGCCCCCTCAAGAGCTGACTGAGCATGCTCCGGTCCTAAACAAACAACACATAGATTGTGTGTATCCCCGCCCATAATGAAAAGCGGGCAGGGAGGAACACACGCTCTAAAGTGCTGCGAAGAGCCCCCACGCTTTACCAGTGCTTTTGGCATGTCTACTTCTGCACTAAACACGGAAAGACAAACAATAGAACAAACAATGCAACATAGAGCACTTTGCAGAATGAAAGAAGCTAACCCGAGCTGCGCAACACGAGCGGTTTTATAGCTTTCTGGTCGTGACGTCACCCCGTCTGTGATGTCACGCCCCGTAATTGATTGTTGCAACAGGTGTTTCAGAGTGCATAAAAGCTGATAGCATTCCCATAGCGTTTCGACGCAGCTCGAGTTCCTGAAAGGGAATCATATAGAAAATAATATCAGTGACATTATCTGAAAAATCTGGCACAGTAAAACAAATGAGATTCCTAGCATTTTACACATACCACCTTTTTCCGCTGTCAGAATGTCCAACGGTAATCTAATTTGGATATCAGCATCTCTGAGTCCTTTCATTTCTATATTAATGAGTTGCAGTGCGCTTTCTGTCTCGTTAGGTAATGAGAGCACTGTCCAAGCCAGTTCATTGATTTTGTTGTTTGCAGCCGTTGTACCTCAGAACAGGAACAGTGACCATCCTATGTTGGCACCTGAAGTCGCCCATTGATTAATGTAACAGTTGTAATCATGTGGAGCTGCTCTTTTTGTTCTAGAATAAAGATAGAGTGTTCAAGATAGAGGTTCCTGTTGACATAAAGGCTGGGAAGCAGCAGCCTCTCCATCCTTTTAGTTGCTGGTGACAAGCTTTGTTGTCACACACCCAGACTATTGCTGGCGCAAAGTTAACGTTCATACTTCCTTCGTCCTGATAAGGAGACATCCTGCTGCCACGAGCAGAATTTCAACTTTCATTTTGGAGATGCGTGTATCCACATTGCTCTCTCTGCCACTTTCACTGCTGTCTGTGTTGTCCAGAGCACCTGGAAGGGTCCTAGCCACCTTTTGGCTTAACAAATGATATATTATGGTTTTCCCAGATGAGGTCAAAATCCCTCTTTGTTTTCAAAGTGTGCAGTAAATTCAAATAATTATTTTTTTTCAGTGTATGTTAACTTTGCGGTAGGTGGGCATGTTGTTTGATCTTAAAACCCATTGGTTCTGCTTTCAATTTCTGAAAGAGACCCACTGTTAAATATTTGTAATTATTTGTAAATATTTGCAAATGTTAATAAATGTTATAAAAAATATTTGTAAATAATAAGGTAACGCTTTAGAATAACTGGTGTTAATAGACCATATACAATGTATTATCTAGTAATTAATTCAGTATTTACAATGCATTAGAAAGCAGTACTAAGTCATTACCAAGTATGTTACAAGACACTTACAAAACATACTGAAAATGCTTAATTCATGCATAGCACCCATGTTTATTAATGGTAAGCAAAAATTCTCAATAAACTGAAAAGAAAGTTATTATTAATACATTAGTTAATCATCCTTTATGTTATGTTACGTGATTTACCTGTGAGTTATGAAAAGAACTACATGTTAATATGTTTTTATAACACCATTATTGACTATGAGCTTACTTTGGTTCATGGAAAGAATGGTTTGTTAAGGTGGGAATTTTGATGGCAATAGCCATTGGAATTTTTGTATTACTGTTCTCCTGTGTAATACCTTTCCTCAGATCAATGATTGCAAGTGTTGCAGGCAAACAGATGGTGAATGAGTCTGTAAGACACACTGGGGTTGATGTTGGATACACACCAACTAGAGGGTATACCATTGGTCCAGAATTGTATGAACTGGACGAATTTCTGTAATTTTGTTACATGATGGAAGGGGTGCCATTTTTATTTCTGTACCAACAACTTTAATGATGTTTTGCATAAGAGAGGGAGTTAGGTACGAAATGTATTTTATTTTGGGTAACAAACTTAGCTAGTAACATTAGAATAATGGATAGAGTAGGCTTAGATAGTGGTTAGATAGTGGGAGTTTTGATTTATTTTGGCATAAACCTCCTTTCTGATTTTGTTTTAATTTTTTATTATCACTTTACTATTATTGATATTATTGTTAATATACCTGCACACTTACTAGGTTCACTATTATCACTTTATAAGAATAAAATGTTATGTGTGGTACGAATCCCACTGGAGCTCAAGAAAAGAAAAAAAGGATTGACGAGCACCTCAGTGCTTAGCAGCAAGGGCAGACTCTACTGGTGGTTTAAAAACTCATTGTCAGCTCCAACTTCAGACAGTGCCCTAGGCCAGACCAGGGTACCTCTGGCAACGATGGAGCAGCCGAGAAAGCGTTCCAGGCCACCGGAAGCGCCTGAGAGCTCCTCTGGCATCGTGGGACGATATGTAATCTGTCACTGTGTGGTACAATCACTGATATAATATGGCATGATCACTGAAGTATACTAATCCACTGAGAAAAGTGTTGGCAAAATGTTTGTAATAAGGTTTCATTGGAAAGTACTTTACCAGCGAAGAGGGCCAGGGAGTGGGGCGACGGCTAAAGATGGTGTGACGCACCGTCGCCTCACGATGAAGAGGGTGGGGGGCCCGCCAGCGGCACGACAGCGGGCGATAGCCCGGCGAGCTCGCAAAGCACGCACCGTCATCTCGGAACAGAGCACGCAATCCGAGCCCACCAAGGGTGGCTCCGCGTGGGCAAGACCCAAACATGGCACGCAGAACCCATGCGAGTCTGGCAATGCGATGGGTCCCCGCAGATTCCGCAAAGATAGTAGTTATCCATAATGTAGTCTTCAGGTGAAGGAAAAGATGCGGAGGCAATGTCACTGTGCAGCGCATTATATACTGCCTGAAGTCTCATACAGTATTTGCATGTGATTTGCATAATCGATGTGACATTGGCCAGTTGTACAACTGCCGTTATTCAATAAGATTTCAGGAAAGGTGAGGAAATGAGGTTTCTATTGTTTTCTATTGTTCTATTGTACACTTTTTATTAACCAGCAACCCTTTCTATATCCCACAGATAACAGTCGCATGGCTTTTGTTTGCTCGTTGCTCTCCGGACAAGCGCTAGAGTGGGCGACAGCGATTTGGCAACCCAATGGCTCAACTTTTGCCACTTTCAATGACTTTCTCCACACTTCAAAGAGGTGTTTGATCACCCCACAGAGGGTAAGAGGCCAGGAAAACAACTATTGTCTATTTTCTCAGCGGACTATGCTTTAAAGTTGCGCACTCTAGCTGCACAAGCTAATTGGACTGAGGTGCCATTAAAATTAATGTTCCACAAGGGTCTAAATGAAAGTCTACGAGATGAACTGGCATGTCGCGATGAAGGGAGAACGGCATCTGGTTTAATCAAATTATCAATTCATCTGGACAATCTCATATGCTCAAGACCACGTCGTAAATCTATGCTCGATTCCATGTTCCAAAATCCCCTTCCCAGTGAGCCCATGCAATTAGGCAGCACAAGACTCACATTGAGAACGAGAACGGTGCATTAAGGGTCAGCTATGTTTGTACTTTGGACAGTCCGGTCACCAGCAAACTACATGTCATATCCATCCTCCAACAAGTTTGCAGTGAGTTCCAGTTTATCCATTTCCTCTACTAATACCAATACCAACGAAAAGGCTGTTACCACAAAAGCTCATATTGAGCTCCTAATTTCGTTTTACTCCAGTTTGCTCAAAGGATGCAGCTTGTTTTAACTCCTTGTCCCTGCTCACAGTACAAGCCATAGATAGCACGCCATTGGTCCAGAAATAAACCTGGAAATTACTGCCAAATTACTCCTACACATGGGCTGCATGTGAAAAAACTGCATCTCATGATCTGATTTTAGGTTTACCATGGCTACAACTCCACAACCCATTAGTCTCCTGGAGACAGGGCGAGATCCTCAAATGGGACAGTTCCTGTCATCACCGTTGCTTGATACAAGTCATCAAGGTCACTGAACAGCCTTCCACTCCTGAAAGTCTGGTGGACATCAATCTCCCTTTTGCCTCCAGAATACGAAGACCTATGAGAGGCATTCAATAAGGCCAAGGCAGCTAAACTCCCTGTGCACAGGTCAGTGGATTGTGCCATTGAACTAATTCCCAGGTCTACTCCCTCCTAAGGGGAGGATTTTTCCATTATCACAGCCAAAGTCAGAAGCTATGAATAATTACATCAAGGAGGAATTAGCCAAGGGTTTCATCCGGCCATCCAGTTCTCCGGCATCTGCTGGATTTTTCTTTGTTAAGAAGAAGGACAGAGGTCTTCGTCCCTGCATAGACTATCGAGGGTTGAATGACATCACCATTAAGTACCGTTAACAACTTCCATTAGTGCCCGCAGCTCTTGAACAACTTAGACAAGCCAAGTACTTTACAAAACTTGACTTACGAAACGCTTACAACTTAGTCAGGATTAAGAAGGGGGACGAATGGAAAATGTCAAGTGGCCATTACGAGTACTTGGTAATGCCTTTTGGTCTTGCCAACGCACCCTCAGTGTTTCAGTCATTCATAATTGATATCTTCTGCGATATGCTTGAGAAATGGGTCATAGTCTCTTGGATTCTCTACATCGGGCGGTACCCTGCAGTACCTGATCGATTGGGAAGGTTACGGTCCAGAGAAGCGGTCCTGGGCAAACGCAGGTGAAATCCTGGATCCCACTCTCATCGCAGAGTTCCACAGGACCCATCCAGAGAAGCCGCCCCCCCGACCCCGTGGAAGATCCAGACGTTGTCAGCCTCTTCACGTCAGGAGGTGTTCGCAGGGGGGGGGGCTCTGTTACGTCTGAAGCTCACGCACCGCCTCCCTCTGGTCATCAGCGGGAACCATTGCCAGAATTCTAATTGGGCACAACTACATTTCCCATGGTCCAACTTACCTGGGGCTGACCATGCCCCGGCCACGCACCTGATCCTAATCATCATGATTACAAACAATATATATATACTCACCCATGTCTCTTGTTCTTTGCGAAGTCTTTTTTGCCATTTGCGACATTTCTGAGCATTTTCAGGATTGTTATTTCTGTTATTACTCTGGACTGTTCCTGATTTACGATTCTCTGCTGCCTGCCTATTTACTCCACCTGTCAAACGGATTATTGATTGTTTGCTGCCTGCCTCGTCCCTTGCCTGTACCGTGACCATTCTATTGTCTGCTGCCTGCCTCAACCCCTGCCTGTTTAACTATTTTGTCTCTGCCTTTCCCATATATTCCTGTCTGCTGGCATTTAATCTGTGTCTGTTTGATTTTGAATAAAAGCTGCAAATGGATCCCTGAGCCTGTGACCATTCATTAAATCGTCAGGCAAATCTTGTCTGCATTTGGACTTTCCACTTTGGATGCATGTTAAAGATGACATGGAATCTGTACAAAGGACTACCTTATTAGGCTTGTCCTCCTCCACCCACTGCAAAGCCAATAGAATTGCGATCATTTCAGCAGAAAAGACAGAGAGATGATCTGTGGTTCATTTTTGGATTATTACCTTATATTTTGGAATATATATACTGCTGCTCCTGTTCTACCAGATGTTTCTTTAGATGCATCAGTGTATATTTGTACTGTGTCACTATACATAATGTCTAGATACTGCTGAACGTTTTGATAAAATCCTCTTGATTTTTCTATGTTTCTTGTTTTCAAATTGGCAATAGGGAAAGAAAATAACCAGGGTGGGATTGTGCTCAGGCTTACAGTTTTGCAACAAGGTATGGTGTTAATTCCCTGTTCATGTAACTCTTTTTCTCCATTCCAACCAAGACTCTTGATCTTTGTGTGACCATACTCCCAACATTCTTTAAATATCTGTTTTGTTGCATGTGTCTCCTCGTGCCCATGCAAATTTACCCAGTAAGCATGTGAAAGTCTCAGTCGTCCAAGGTTTAAAGGCAACTCCCCTGCTTCAATTTGTATTGTTGGAATTGGGGAGGTTCGAAAAGTCTCCAAGGCATAATCATAGAGCTTGGACTTGCACCCTATCTAGTTCAGTGAGTGATGCTGCCCCTTGGAGATTTAAATAGAAATCACGGTATAAATTTCCACTGTTACGCAGATGACACTCAACTTTACATTTCATCAAAACCAGATGACATTACTAAGTTAGCGTTACTCTCAGACTGTTTTAAAGACATAAAGCACTGGATGACAAGTAATTTTCTTCTTTTAAATTCGAACGAAACAATGATTCTACTCATTGGGCCAAACTCAAGTAAACATCAATTATCAATTTCAATTTTTTTTTTTACTCCAATTTCAAATTAGAAGGATGTAATGTAACCACATCTAAAACTGTTAAACACCTGGGCATCATACTCGATAGTAATCTGTCATTTGAAGATCATGTGGCTTATATCACAAAAACTGCCTTCTTCCACCTGAGAAATATCTCTAAGCTGCGTAACTTCATAACTAGATCTGATGCAGAAAAGCTTGTCCGTGCTTTTATGACTAAAAAACCAGACTAGATTGTAACGCACTTTTAGGTGGCTTTACATATAAAATCTTAAATGGAATAGCCCCCAAGTATCTTTCAGATCTTCTAACTCACTATAATCCATCTTGTGCGGGGCTCAGACACACTCCTGCAGTTTAAATTTAGACTAAAAACACACCTCTTTAGTCTTGCATTTACTTAATATATCAGAACAACTCACATTTCTATTTCCACCTATAGAATATTTGTTTTCATGCTTGAAAGATTATGAACAGCAGCTACGCTAATTATTGTCTGTTATTTTGTTGGGGCTCCCTCCAAGTTTTACATCTGCCCGCCTCTACGTGGATCCAGCTACTGGTGGATCTTCAAGTGACCTAGGCCCTCCATGGAGTTGTCAAGCACCGGTGTGATCATCCCACTCAACAAATCATCTATAGCCTCAGCAGGCCTTCCTGCTCTGTTTTTATTCCCTCATCAGGGTCTCACTACTGTTAAAACTTTTTAATGCTTTTCCAAACTACCACCAAATCAAATTAGTCCCATACTCTATGTAAGTCTATATTTTAACGCTTGCCGTTTAACCGGTCTTAGTCATGAAAACTGACTGCAGCTTTAGCGTGCCAGAGGAGAACTGGCCCTTCCTGTCAAGTCCGGGTTCTCACAAGGTTTTTTTCTCCACTTTTTCTCTGGAGTTTTGGTTCCTTGTCACTGTCGCCCTGTTGGCTTGCTTGCAGGGATTCTGCTGACACTAGCTTAAATAAATTCACATAATTTTCTGTCTTAAAATACTGTCTAGTAATTCAATATTTTACATATAACTGTCAGGGAAAACACAGAGATCCAAATGCGGGTACAGGAGGTTTATTTAGAACTCCCAAACAGGTAATGAAAATAGCAAAACAGAAAACAAAAACAACTGATG
>JAZGTK010007045.1:0-11182 GCA_036877625.1 Ambastaia sidthimunki | reverse complement strand
CTCTGAGATCAAAGATCTGCAAGACCAAGATCAGTGAACCTCACTGAACCACTGAAAACTCCATCACTGCTTTAAAGATGATGATAAATTAGATTCATAAACTCTCTGCATTGAAACACCACAAAATAGTTTATGAAACAAAAACACTGAGATTGGTCAGCTTTGTGTCTTGGACTGATGAATCAGTCTTTTTCTATTGCCAGTATTTCTTTTCGTTTTATTGGGATGACGAGAGAGATTAAGTGATTAATCTCTAATTTTTAATACCTAATTTTTTTAAAGGTTTCAATTTTTTCCATCTTTTTCTGACTGAATATACAGTAGATACATATTCAAGTAAGTTCTGTATGGATATTCATAACAGAAATCTGTCACTTATAAATGTACAGGATTAATATCAGTGTTTGTCCAGCTGATCATGTTGTTCAGACACTCAGCARTTCTGATTTACTAGCTGAAGCTCTTGTTTCCAGCATGAGTTTATAACTGTTATAAGTCAAATACTGTAAAAAGACAGACAGACACAGTGTTACAGATCTGTTTTAAATAAAACTCACTTGTTTAATACATTATAAAATATACAAAAGTCAATAACTTACTTTAATTTCTCCAGTTTACATTTTGGATCCCTCTGTAGAGCAGAGAGCAGCTTCACTGAGTCTCCTGGTTTATTACAGCCCAGATTCAGTTCTCTCAGGTGTGAGGGGTTTGATCTCAGAGCTGAAGCCAGAGCAGCACAACCTTCCTCTGTTATATCACAGCTGGAAAGCCTGCAGAAAAATGATAAATGATTGTTTTCAGTGAGGGACAAGAACATCACTCTGTGTAAATGTACTTGCCCACCTATGAACCAGTGTTTTGCTCCAAGCATTTTACCTTATACCTCTAAAAGAATACAGGTCACAATATTCAGTTGAAAAAGTGTTAAAATATGTATTATATATGAATCTCAAGTGTGCATCATGTTTCTCATATTCTGTTTCTCATTGACTGACAATAACTGCTATAATGATTTAAATGTCTTCAGGCCAAACATGTTTCTTCATTCCTTTATAGAAATAGTAGTGATTCTCTATAACACATATGAAAGTGAAGTGATGTGTGGCCAAGAATGGTGACCCATACTCAGAATGGAGTACACCGTGAACACACACCCGGAGCAGTGGGCAGCCTTTTTTGCTGCAGTGCCCAGGGAGCAGTTGGGGGTTTGGTGCCTAGCTCAAGAGTCTCACCTCAGTTGTGGTATTGAGGGTGGAGAAGAGCGCTGGACATTCCCCAGACCTGGGACTCGAACCCGCAATCTTCAGGTTACAAGTCTGACTCTCTAATCATTAGGCCACAACTGCCCCCAATAATAATAAATACTAATATAACAACACACACCATAGTTTCTCCAGTTTACAGTGTGAATCCTTCAGTACAGCAGAGAGCAGCTTCACTCCTGAGTCTCCTGGTTTATTACAGCTCAGATTCAGTTCTGTCAGGTGTGAGGGGTTTGATCTCAGAGCTGAAGCCAGAGCAGCACAACCTTCCTCTCCAATACTGCAGTCCCACAGCCTGCAGAGAGTGAAGAACATGAATGATCTCTGAATTTTCTATGTAAACTTTAGTATGAGTGTGTTTCTGTGCCCTGAGGAAAAAATGATAAACCTCCTGTTGTGTATCTGTGAGCATTTACTCTCACACACTGCTTGATTTAATTCTGTAATTCAATGTGCAAAAATCACATAAATATGGCACAAGACAATCTGGAAAAAAAGCACAAAATTTCATTTAAATTTACAAAACTAAAATGATAATATTAATATCATTTCAAAGCTGTAATCTACTTGTATTTTATTCTTTTTCTCTCTAGAACACACACAGAGCAGAATGTGTTTTTAAAGTATGATCACATTTGTTGCTGAATCTTAAGTATCATGTATTCTCACATTCTGTTTCTCATTGACTGACAATGACTGCTGTAATGAGTTTAATATGTTCAGGCCAAAAAAAATAATAATTTTCTTCATTCCTTTATAGATATAGCAGTGATTCTCTATAACACATAGAGACTATTCAATACTAATATAATAACACACACCATAGTTTCTCCAGTTTACAGTGTGAATCCTCCAGAACAGCACAGAGCAGCTTCACTCCTGAGTCTCCTGGTTTATTATAGCTCAGATTCAGTTCTCTCAGGTGTGAGGGGTTTGATCTCAGAGCTGAAGCCAGAGCAGCACAACCTTCCTCTCCAATACTGCAGTTACTCAGCCTGCAGAGAGTGAAGAACATGAATGATCTCAGATTTCTGTGTAAACTTTAGGATGAGTGTGTTTGTGTGACCTGAGAAAAAATGATCAAACTCCTGTTGTGGATCTATATGAGCATTAATACATTAGAATTTTCATTTTATGCCAAGCATTGCACATATTGTATGAAAATTGTACATTTACATGCAGAAATACATTATTATTTTACATTCTGCATTTGCCAACACAAAACTTACAATAACTTAAAAGACCATCTGACAACACAAAATTACACATTAAATATTATTTTAAGATTTTAATTATTTTAAGATTTTAATTTTTCCTTTTCCCCCCTAAACATACACAGTGCAGGATGTGGTTTTTGGACCAAGATCACAATCAGATTTGTTACTGAATCTCAAGTGTGTATCCTGTATTATATTATATTCTTGTATATATTCGGTTTCTCTTTACATGTAAAAAAGATTATTATTGATAATAATAATAATAATAAATGATAACACACACACACACATACACACCATAGTTTCTCCAATTTACAGTGTGAATCCTCCAGTACAGCAGAGAGCAGCTTCACTGCTGAGTCTCCTGGTTTATTACAGTTCAGATTCAGTTCTGTCAGGTGTGAGGGGTTTGATCTCAGAGCTGAAGCCAGAGCAGCACAACCTTCCTCTCCAATACTGCAGTTATACAGCCTGCAGAGAGTGAAGAACATAAATGATCTCTGAGATTTCTGTGTAAACTTTAGGATGAGTGTGTTTCTGTGACCTGCGAAAAAACTTCCTGTTGTAAAGTTGTGAGCATTTACTCTCACACACTGCTTGATGATTTAAATCTGTATTTCAATGTGCAAAATCACACAAATATGACAAGAAAATCTGAATAAACACACAATTACATATATCAGAATCAGCTTTACTGGCCAAGTATGCTCAAGCATACAAGGAATTTGTTTCCAGAACATAGACTAATACAAACGTGATTACAGGTAACAAGACAGACAACAGCTCTAATAACCACACTAAACTAAATATAGAGAGCAGTACGGTGCAGTGCATCGTCCAATGACAGAGTACAGGTCAGTGCAGTGCAGGCAGAAACAGAGAAATAACAGTAAACACAGTGCCATTAAAACATGACATAACTGGAGGCAACAGGAATATTGCATGTAGGTGTGATATTGCACAGTAAGAGTAGTTAAAGTCCAGTACAGATGGGGTTATGGGACAGAGTTTAGTATCTTTGTGGCGGCAGGGAAAAAGCTGTTCAACACCTCTCCAACACTTCAGTTTTGTATAAAACTACAAAACTGAATAAATCTCAACATCATTCAAAGCATCACAGTTAGATTCTGTTCTTTGTTTCACATGGTCAATGCTTACATCATTATTAGTTCTTATTTGAGTTAGTTATGTAGTTAATTAGTTTTCAGTCGTTGCCTTGGTTATAAATGAGCTCCATCTGTGTATTGTTTAGTTAACTCCTTTCTTAATGTGTACATATACTTCCTGGTTTTGTTTATTTTTGTTAGTATATTTGGTTATGGTGTTTTCAGTTTTAGTCTCCTCTGTACATTAGTTTTGTTTATTTAAGTTTTCTTCTATATTATATTCTTGTTTCATTGGAGTACTCACACATAACATTAACCTGTAACGTGTAACAAAACTTTAACCTTCTTGTCTTTTATTCTTTCTCTCTCTTGAACACACAGTGCAGAATGTGTTTTTTGGACTAGAATCACATTCAGATTTGTTGCTGAATCTCAAATGTGCATCATGTATTCTCATATTCTGTTTCTCATTGACAGACAATAACTGCTGTAGTTATTTAAATGTATTCAGGCCAAAAAAATAAAAAAAAATTTTCATTCCTTCTTAGAAATATCTGTGTTTCTTCTTAACAAACATAGACTATTCAATAATAATACCGTACCATAGTTTCTCCAGTTTACAGTGTGAATCCTCCAGTACAGCAGAGAGCAGCTTCACTCCTGAGTCTCCTGGTTTATTAAGGCTCATATTCAGTTCTCTCAGGTGTGAGGGGTTTGATCTCAGAGCTGAAGCCAGAACAGCACAACCTTTCTCTGTAATATCACAACTAGAAATCCTGAGAAGAAACAAAGAATTTACATACAAAACAATAATACAAAACAAAAAATTTAGTTCTGAACAATTCTTAAAAACCAGTTCAGACCAGAGGTTTCAAATGTCACAAGGAATTGTTGGAACTGTCTTATACAATAAAGAACAAATTTTTGACACTGTAAAATACTTACTCAGCTTTTCTAGAAGCTTTGACCACTGGCAGCAGCCTCAGAAGACATTCTTCTGATGGATGATATTTACTCAGGTTAAACTCATCCAGCTCCTCTTCTGAGTTTAGCAACACAAACACCAGAGCTGACCACTGAGCAGGAGACAGTTTCACTCCAGAGAGACGACTGGCACCTGTTCTGCGTATGTATGTTTGGACTTCCTGCATTAGTGAATGATCATTCAGTTCATTCAGACAGTGAAACAGGTTGATGGATTTCTCTGGAGAGGGATTTTTCCTGATCTTCTCCTTAATATAAACAACTGTTTCTTGATTGCTGTTAGCAGTGTCCACTGTCTTTCTCATGAGGCCTTGTAAGAGTGTTTGATTAGACTTTAGTGTGAGACCTAGAAGGAATCTGAGGTAAAGGTCCCAGTGTCCGTTCTCACTCTGTAAGGCCTTGTCCACTTCTTGCTTCAGTAAATTAATCATAGTTGACTTCAACAGGTTACTGAGTCCTGTGTTTTGTTGAGAAAAGCACAGCAACTTAAATAAGGCAGCCAGAAACTCCTGAATGCTCAGATGTACAAAGCTGTAGACCTTCCCCAGGTGCAGTCCAGACTCCTCTTTGAAAATCTGAGTACAAACTCCTGAATACACTGACACTTCTCTGACATTAAGGCCACACTCTCTCAGGTCCTCCTCATAGAAGATCAGGTTCCCTTTTTCAAGTTGCTCATAAGCCAACTTTCCCAATGAGAAAATGCTCTGTTCAGCCTGACAAAGATCTATTTCATATTTCCCATCATACTTTTGAGTCTTCAGTTTAGTCTGAAAGATCAAGAAGTGTGTGAACAGTTGTGTAAGAGTTTCGGGAATCTCTGCATTTTCTGTTTCACCCAACATTCTCTCTAGAACAGTGGCTAAAATCCAACAGAAGACTGGTATGTGACACATGATGTACAGGCTTCTAGATGATTGGAGGTGGGTGATGATTCTATCATTCAGGCTCTGATCATTTACTCTCTTTCTGAAATATTCCTCCTTCTGAGGGTCATTAAACCCTCGTACCTCTGTGACTTGGTCAACATACTCAGGAGGAATCTGACTGGCTGCTGCTGGTCGAGAGGTTATCCAGAGGAGAGAAGAAGGAAGTAGATTCCACTTGATGATGTTTGTCAGAAGAACATCTACTGATGCAGATTCTGTTACATCAGACAAACTTTGATTGTTGTGAAAATCTAGATGTAGTCGACACTCATCAAGACCATCAAATATAAACATGACTTTGTAGTCATCATAATCTGTTAATTTCAGTTTTTTAGTTTCTGTGTAAAACTGATTTACAAGTTCCACAAGACTGAGATTTCTCTTGATCAAATTCAGCTCTCTGAAAGGAAGTGGAAATATGAAATGAACATCCTGATTTTCTTTTCCTTCAGCCCAGTCCAGGGATTTTCAATCAAAGTCGCTTATCTGATTAAGCCTCGTTTGAATTAGCATCTTCAGGTTGAAGCCATTCCACTGACACGTTTCAGCCGAGCTTCATCAATGTTAATGTCACTTGTTTAGAACAGTGTTGATCGTTGTAAGCATTGTAAGAGGAATTGTCACAGTTTATGATGTGGGAGACCCGAGTTTGAGATTCAATACGTGCACTCAACTATTCAGCAGAAGTCCAAATAAGTCTTGTCAGGTTTACTTTTTTTTGTATAAAGCACCAACTAATATGCCAAATTGTGTTATCTTGTCTTTGAAAAGGAGCGGTGTCAATGATAAATAGAATTTCATTAAGGAGGCTTGCACAGCATCTCTGAAGCAAATTTGTTGAATCAATGTTGAATCAAAGTGTTCAATGAATCAAAGTGTTGAGTCATGGGGTGTGCCTGTTGGGACAATTGCCAAAATTTTGTGTTTTAAAAGCAAAAGTTTACCTTCAACTTTATTGCTTAATGGAGATGTCACAATGCAATTTTTCTGAGCAAATTAAACTTCATATTTCATTTAAATATAGACATAGACCTACCAACATTAAGTAATGAGTGTAAGAAGATAAGATATAAATAAAGTGTCAATACTTGTGCAGACAGTAAGTTTCATGTTACTAAGAAGTGTGGTTATGGTGTTATTCCAATCATATGGCAAGTATTAATGTTAGGTCTAGCTGATGTTAAAAGTTCTGTACAGAGTTATGATGATATCAATAATTGTAGGCTAAATGGCATGACATTTCACATACGTGTAATGTGTGACAAATGTAAGCTATAGGCTATTTGGTGAAAATATAAGAAGTATTTCCTGCAACAGTGTTTCCCCTTATTGATATAAAATAACTTGTCACCATTGAGAGTCGACCCCAAGATGCCCACATGACACTCAAAGGGCATGACCACTCTGCCAACAGCACTTCGCCCTTACCATGAAACAATTCTTATATTTCAAGACATTATCACGACAACAACACATTTTTACTTTTTATCATTGGGAATTCGACAAAACTAACCAAGAATGTGACGTAAATTCATTTTTGCTGATGTTGTCACCTTGTTATTGGACAACATGGATAATCATGCACGAAGTGTGAGGAACTGTGTGTTTGAGACTCTGTTTACTACAGGTACGTATTCTTTGTAACACCGCTTTATTAAGCCTGATCGTTAACCTGCCATGGAGCAGGTTAGTTCAGAAGCATATGTTACCCCGGTAACTCAGCTGGGATTCCTGTTAGCGAGAGTAATGGAACCGAATTCTCTCTAAAACTAGAGAGGCTTATCGAAGTTAGCCAGGATTTGTGGTTAGTGGGCTTGATGGAATACCCCCCAGGTCCTGATAGAGGAACACAACAACATGTTTGTTTGTTTTTATAATTCTTAGTTGATATAGTTGATATATCTTAGTTGATATAATTCTTAATTCTAATAGTTGATTTAACACATGATATTTCAGAAATCAGGTTTTAGCCTCCTCCAATCCGCCAGAGGGAGCCATCCCCTGAATACTAGTCATGTTCCGGACTACATTACCCATAGGGCCACAGTCCTGGGCCTGATTACTGCCAGACCTGCAGATCATGAACTCTCCTATTTAAACCCCAGTTTCAAGGACACTCATTGCGAAGTCTTAATTTGCCCTGGCTATCAATTCTGGGTGGTTTTCCTGCTGTTGTTATCCTGTGTTTTAATCTTGGACTGTTTCTCGTTATCTCTGATTGTCTGCTGCCTGCCTTAATACCTTTTGCTTGGTTTTGACTACGCTTACAATAAATGCTGCACATGGATCCTGCTGTCCCTGATCCTTTGTTACACCCATCACACACACAGTCAATTTCACTGTAAAACAGTTAGATTTTTACACAGTTTTTTGTGGGTTATAAGGAATTGTTATATATTTGTTGCTAAGAAGCTCTAAATCTGTATAATATTTCTTTGGTATTTACTTAACAGGAAAATGTAGGTAAAAAGTAAGCTGGGAGTGAAGCAGTCTAAGATTATGCTAAAATGCTTTAACTTTTACTACTAATATCTGAATAAAAACTTTATGAAAAATGTATTTTTTTCATTGATGCACATTGTTACCACAAAGCAACACAACCAAAAAGATCTAAATTTATTTTTTAGTATATCAAACATGCTTTTCACATTGATTTCATAAAGCATGTCATGTGTAATGATGTCATGATCAGAGCTCTTACTGGTCTGTAGTGTATCTGCGAGGTCTGTCTGCTTCATCTTCCTCAGGATGTGCAGTGTGATCTTCAGAACTGCCTCTCTCACTCTGCTGTGACTCTTATCTTCATCATCCTCCTCTCTCTCAGAGCATTCTGAGTAATCTGGACTCAACAGTCTCTTAAAACTGTTTAATTCTTTCTTCATTACAGAGATGATTTTGTGTTCAGCTTCCTGAAATCAAAATAAACACATTCAAAAACAAAGAGAGTGAGTGAAAGGATCAAAATACAAATACACAAAGATAATTTTTTTAGTTAAATAAACAATAAATCAATAGATATGACAAAATTATATCAGACCTAAACTTAAAAAACACACATTTCAATGACATCAGACAGTATTGTCTAAATATGAGTAATAAGTAACTACAAATGATGTTCAATTGAGGAATTAAAGAATAATTATTCAAACACATACCTTAAAAATGGATTCCAGCTTCTTCACATTATATGATTCCGATCCATCCTGTTTTTCACTGTATTTAAAAACAACATTTCCATTAAAAGTGCATGTATTTAGTATGTAAATGGATAACATATATTTCTCATACTGTGAACTACTGTACACAAAATGACACCTCCGATCAGCAGCTGAGTCCCCCAAACTGAAGCTCATTGGCTCATTCATTGACCCATCACTCTTCATGGACACACAGCTGGGTTCAGGAGATTCTTGCTGACACAAACTAAAACACAACAGCAATAAAACACTTTTTAAACATGTACAATCTCACACAGCTCTGAATGTGAAGAAATCACAATGAATTAAATTTTGATCATATATGAATATCTGTTTTTTTAACTTACTCTTATTTGTTGAGTAACTAGATTAAAATGTTTGTTTTTAAAACAAATAATACATTTCTATTAGTGATATGGGAGCCTCTACAGTATATGACCAATATAATGTCAAATGAAATCTAAGCTGGTAGAATATGGCTTAATTTTTTCTTGTGACTTTATATCCAGATTTGCACTGAGAAAAACCTGTTGCATTGACCCTGGTTTCACTTTTTTTACAAGAACAGAGATTTCCAAATAATCAGAGCTGAGAGAATAAACCTGAACCCCTTCATCTCAAACTCAACCAGGCAAATATTTTTATTACATATATCCATGTGAACCTCCACATATATATCCCACCCATAATATCTCTCACCAGGGCTCAGTGGTGTAAGATCCTTTGGTTGGTTTCTCATCAGAGACACACTGCTGTGTTCAGGTAAGACTGATTTTAACTTAATTCTTGATGTTAAATACTTGAAACATGAAAACCCTTCATGAAGTTCTCTCACCTTTTGGCCTTTTTTGTGTCGTGTTCTTCAGAGAGACTCATTCTGAAGGACATGTTGTTATCTAAAAGCAGATGCTGATCCACAGAGTGACTTTTATATCTCAGAAATGATTTTTTTCTCTTAAATCTTCTTCTGTTTCAACAGTCAGTCCTGCACAAATTAAAAGCAGTTCATTCATCATTCATTCACAGAATCAGATCATTCACAGTCAGCAGAACTAATTCAGACAATAAGACAATTCAGACCTGAATCTGATTATTAGTGTTTGTAATTTGGTGTTAATTGATATTAATGTATCTGATGATTTTAAAACCATTAATTGTGTATTTGTTGTGCTCACTGAGCGCGGTATAGTTGGCAGGAGGTTTGATATTTGCTGGATATTCGATCTCAAATTTCCCTGCATTCTGATTTTACAGCAAATTTCAGTTTAGTAACAAGATCAGGGTTACATACAGTTCACACTATTGTCATGTATCAAACGAAAACAATACATTTGTTGTCGCTATCGATGTTCATCCAAAAACGCTTAGGTGCACATTCTTCTTACAGCGCTTGCGGTAGTCTCTGTGTAAGGGGACGTCAACAAATGACAAAGTGCATACTTTGTCACTGCTCATAAAAATTAAAAATATTCACCAAAAATCAACAAAATGACATTTTTCCATTTTGATTGTTGTAGTACCTCCTAATGCACAGCACCTAATTACTACAGGTGACATTTTCTTGATATGTCATTTTATACAGTCGTGGGAGTGGATTATTGACAAATAACAAACTTCCTTGTTCTATTTGACACACGTGAATATTTATGCATGTAAATAGCTAAAGTCCTATATTTTATGTTGTATTGAAGATGTGCATAATGCATCTGTAGCAGAGACCCACATACTGACACATGCCCTTTCAGTTGTCTTCCTTGTAGTGTGTTGTATACTCAATGGTTCACACAATGTTCCCCAACAATTCCCTATCTGAATTTTTGTGTATTTTAATTTTGAAAAACTTATCTTTGTCCTTTTCATAACTTCAAGTAAATCTTTTATCGATAGTTAATTCCCGGAACTATCGGTCATCAACAAAAATCAACGCCGATAGTTCTTCACCATGGGGTTAGTGAGTCAAGCCTAAAAAAAATACAATTTTTAGCATAAAAATTTAAGTTTGTTACAGGTACTTGTATTAGTGAGTTGATAACTCATTTAAATAAGTCTGTCAAAATAAAAATAACAAAACACTGTCTTAATTATATATCGATTTTGAAAGAACAGTTTTACCTTCATGTAACAACAGAAAAATATTACGTTAGTGAAACTTGTATATCTAGTGAGTATCATTTCAAAGCTGAGTAACAGCTGAATTTGCCCAGACTTGTTCTGCTGCCAGAGCGGGAGAAGCTGGAGAAACAGAAGGAGCGCCAGTTTTCTATTACCTGTAATGTGTTTAAACAGACATTTTAAGTTTTGTTTTACAGTGGCAGCTAAATAATATTTAATTGACACTGAACATGTTTAGCGTCATTTGCACTGGGTTAATTAAGACTTCATCAATCAGCTGCATGTGTTGTGGGCTGGTTGACATTCATAGCTAAACCTGTAACAAATGTAGGACACTAAATATTTTTGTTTAAATCGATGCATGTTGATGACCTA
>JAZGTK010007044.1:0-19891 GCA_036877625.1 Ambastaia sidthimunki | reverse complement strand
AAGTTTCGTTACCCTTTATCCCTGGTACCGTCAGCTCTAGAACTTCTACGGGAGGCCAAGATTTATACTAAATTGGACCTAAGAAGTGCAAGAACTGCCGCCACCCCTGGACATTGATGGCAGTCCTGCCTATAGGGTGAGCGAACTGCTAGATTCCCGACGGAGAGGGGGCCAGCTCCAATACCTGGTGGACTGGGAAGGATACGGCCCAGAGGAGAGATCCTGGGTAGCCGCCCACGACATTCTGGACCCCTCGCTCATTGAGGACTTCCACAAAACCAGACCTGACTGACCTGCACCACGACCTCAGGGACGGCCTTGAAGAGCTCCAGGAGTCGCTCCTAGAGGGGGAGGTTCTGTAACGTCACGCCCTGTTCTGCCACGCCAGCAAAGGGAGCCCTCACCTGAGTACTGACTGTTCGCTCCCTCTGCTTCTTGTTTCCTGTTTTGTCACTTCCTGTCCAGGACTTTTTAAGCCACATGCTTACCTGAACTCATTGCAAAGTATTGCCAGCCTCGACTGCATACCAAGCGTTTATTCTGGAGTTGTTTATTGTGTATGATCTTGCCTGTTATTGTTCTCTCGTTTTTGGATTTGCCTTGTCGGATTTGTTTGCTGTTTCTGTGTTTGACTACTGCCTGCTTTGTTTACTGATTGTCTGCCACCTGCCCTGATCCCTGCCTGGTTATCGTTTTGATTGTCTGCTGCTTGCCCTGACCTCTGCCTGTTTACCGTTTATGTCTTTGCCTACTGTTTTGGATTTGTTCAATAAATAGATAGAAGAAAGTGGTACAGAACTATATGTATCCATCACATATTTTGTTTCTGTCCTGCTTTGTAAATTGTTCTTAGAATTTGAAAGGCACCTAAGGAATATGTTGAATTTTTAAAAAATATTATTATAATTTGTGGTTATTTATAGCTATCAACTCAGCTCTTTAACTACTGCATTTGACTCATGACACTTCCTCCAAGAGGCTTAAAACTATGGGATCCTGTAACACACACGGCAAACAACCAAGGTATTACATATGATAGCTCTGATCTCAGTATTACATACGATAGAACTGATGTCAGTCAGTGTGTTGATACACCAGATGGCTCTTCTCCTCGTTCTCTCTCTGAGATGTGTCATACTCTTCATCTTCTCACGTTCCTCACATACCTCTGACCTCTAAAGCACAGTTCTCATGACCTGCACAAAACACCATTCATAACTAATTCACTTTATCACATTTTTTTCATGAACTTGGGCCTCAAACTGTAAAATATGCCTCATGTCAGAACGTCTAAATTAATGTGTATAATTCAAGGCAAAAATATAATTTACCAAACCAAACAGACAAATAAAAAATATATAATTACAATATTGTTTTCTTTGCCTTTAGTGAGACACTGACCTCATGGAATATGAGACGTTTAAGCCAATTAAATCCACAGACAGTAATTATGAGCACAGAAGAAACACAGGACGAGTAACTGATTTGTCAATGACTGTAGCTTTAGGATCCTTTTAAAGGTTATATTTTTTCATATCCATATGCTAATTTGGGTCAATGTTGGCTTCAGTTAGCTGTCCTGAGCACTGACTCATAAATGTGAGCTGGATAAGAGGAACCTTAATGGAAGATTTGATACACTATTATTCAAATGAAGATGTGACACATAAAATGTCAACATTCTTTCTTCATCTACTGCATTGAGGGCAAATAATGACCTCCGGTTAAAGAAATCTTTGGAAAGGTTTCGGGTTAGTAACAACCTAATGATACAGGGGAGACAGTATGTTTTCAGATTGGGTGAAGTGTAACTCAATAACTAAAGTTTTGATTTAAAGACCAATTACAGTGTTTTGTGTGTACTTGTATTGTGTGTTTATTACGTTATTATGGGTTTTCTATTTAATGTAATAACAAAAAAAGAAAAAATAGCAGTATTAACATTCATGGTGAAAGCAATAATTTGATATTTTTGCTGTTTCAAAACTTGCTTTGTAAATGAATTTTTTATTTATTTTATTTTTAGTGATATGGCATTTAATATCCTATAATACATTTGGTATGTAGATTTTGTTTAGTACAACTGAGTGTCAAAAACAATTACCTCTTATCATATGACAACATACCCCGCCACATGTGTGTTATTGCTAGGAAGTAAGGGTGGAAATATTGGACTTAGGAGAAAGAGCTTTTTGCAATCAAGACACTCTAAATAGAATGAAAAAAATAAAGTCACTTTGAGAAATATTTATGGTTGTCTGCTATTCAAGACAAACCTTTTGGATCATTTTTTGCAATGTACAAAAAAACAGCGAACAGCACCTCTATCACTGAAAATGTGTTATCTGTTCTTCTGTAGACAACACTGCATCTTTCAAGTGTCATTGACAGTTACATGCTGTCCAATTTAAAGAGTTTACAGCATTTAAGGACAAATAAAGAACTCAAAATAACAAACACCACCGCATACTCTAAAACCTCAAAAGCCACATGATAAAAAGCTGGCATAAGTGAGTGTGTTTAAAGCTTTTTGCATGCTCATGAGCACTTTTGCTGAGCATTAATAATTTGTGCAAAGGTATACTCAAGCTGTTGGACCTATAGCTGTGCATTTTAATGGAGGTTTTACAGAAGTGAAGGCAGGCTTCACATACGCTCTAGTCAGCATATGGAAGAAGAAATGATGGGACACAATTGACCAGAATGGTGCTTTCTGAGGCCATAGACACTTAAACGCTAGCCTGAGAGGAAAGAGACGTGCTCACTTACATAAACCTACTGCGGTTTTAGCACACAGCCTAATGAATTTGCAGGCATTTATGTCCAATGCCGTCTTGTTTCAGCAGATGAGGCTAATGTTGCCCCAATCAGAATTAAAGAAGTGCTATTATCAACTCAAATGTTGTAGTTACTCAGAGAGCAGTAAACATCTGTTTAAGTAATGTTTGCTTTTAAAACCAACTCTAACTTTAACAGAAGCATCATTAAGTTGTTGTAGAATTGGACTTCATTAAGCACGCTTGCAGTCGCGGCTGGCGGCTTTTTGGGGGGAGGGGAGGGGGGGGGGCGCAAACAACTGAGAAAAAAATAAATCAATAAATAAAACTGTTAAGCCCCGAGTGTAGGCGCGATCGCGATCACTTGACTGCTGCTGAATTTGCAAGTACGGTCGATCTGGTCCAAAATCCTTGACCCTTTTTTTTTTTTCATCCGAAAGCCTCGCGAACGGGTACTTTTGTCAAGATAGAAACAAATTTTCTTTCATCTCGAGATTGCGCTTGCTTCCACATTCATCAGTACCTGTCAGTCAACTGACGCGCAGCTGCTGAACTCGTTCGGAGGGCCGTTAAGAACGGTCCAATCACATGAGGCCAAACATATAAAAACAATACTGATTTGCTCTAACAACGCAGAGCGCTGCGCCTCAAGGACAATTAAAAATAAGCCAATTAGAGCTTAGCCTCAAATCACATGCTTTTCAAAAGTTTGTGTACCTACATAGACACTCATTAGTCCGGCGCCCTGCAAACACATATCAAAGAAATATAGTTTAGATTTTTTTTATTTTCATTAAATGATAATATGACTAACTGTAAAGGTTCCCCAGCGCCCCCTATTGACCGGCCGCCACTGCACGCTTGTCTTTTGAATTAAGAATTTGTGAGAAGCTTTACTCATAAAGAAATGTCTAGTCCTTTTGTTACACTCTGACTCTCTACAAAAGGCTATTGTATTATCAATCCTATATCCTCCTATATCCTATTTAGATGACATGACGCAATATTCCCAAACACTGAATACTATTAATCATAGGTGGCAAATATGTTTGTACATTCATTTACATTAAATTACATTTATGCATTTGGCAGGTGCTTTTATCCAAAACAACTTGTATTCAATCTATGTATTTTATCAGTCTGTGTCTTTCCTAGGAACTGAACCCATGACCTAGACATTGCTAGCACTATGATACACTGATTACAGGAAGTAACATGTTTCTGGTAGCTAACATTAAATATGATATACCTCTGATATATGTTTAGGTTTGATATATATAAAAACAGCCTTTTGCTAAATAAACTATTATGCATGCTTTCTATACAAGTTACATAATACTGTTACAAGTAGGTACTGTGTTACTATGCTACTATGATTTTACTTTATATGTAATTAAATATTAGTTGATTTTCACCAAAATCAATTAGAAGCTCTTGGAAATTACATGCAATTGGTATTATTTTGAATTCACCCTGATTTTACAGTTAAGAATGAGCAAAGAATTGAGAGTTGCACTATTCCTTGAAGGTGTGCAAACACTGTGGGAACTGTATAGCCATATGGGATTGTAGCTTTTGTGCCATGCTTATCAGTGACACACAGAGGGTGATAACATGTTTTTTGTTCAACTTCAAACTACAAAATTTAAACTTACTGTATGTTTTGAAACATATACTAGACACAAAATCACAATTAGAAATAGCTGGGTGGGGGCACAAAAAGATGGTGCATATATCACACATGCACACACTTCTTCATGCACTCAAACAACCCATCAGGAAGCATGCGGTGAACTTTTACATACTCCTTCTAGAGATTTCATGTGATTGTCACCAAACTTGGTGAGCATCATGCTAAGACATTAAAGATTCAAAATTGCAAAGAGGTGTGTGATATCTCGAAAGGTGTTCCCATGGTGCGGCAGTAAAATTTTGGGGCAAAATGGGAAACAGGAAGTTTTTCAAATCTACAGCATAAATTGAGCGATTTGCATCAAATTTGATCAAACAAATATGTTTGTGGTGGGCTGATGAAATTGATATGACTACTGTGAGTTACTGTCATAGCACTACCAACTGGCAACAGGTGTTGGGCAGGAGAAAACAAAACCTTAAAACAAACCTAACCCCAAACCTGAAATAGTACTAATCGTAATTTACATTTAGCCAAATCACTTCAGACTTAGTCAGAATAATATCTCATGAAGTCATGACTGATATAAAGTTCTAAAAGTATTTGTGATATCCTAAATTATGTTGTCAAACTTTCAAATCATGTTTAAGTGTATCTGAGACGTTTAACATGCTTGAAATTGCATGAAATTTGGCACAAACATCATAGTCGTCAGCCATTAGGTATGAGCAAAAGCTTAGACATGGGCGTGGTGGGGGGGCTCTGTAGTGCCCCCTTTTGTCTAAACCATTGGGGTTAGTTTTGCCAACAGTCACCAAACTTGATACATGTATTGTACATGTACTTGATACATTTATTGTAATCTACCACTCATGTACAACTTTCAAAATTACATTTATTAGCCCCATTCAAAAGAAAGTTGACCATTTTGTATCAAATATGGATTTTTTTTTGGTAATTTCAGGCTCTGAATTTTTAAAATACTCCTACAAAATTTTATACAAAATATTTGAAACATGATATTTGGGATTGTTCACCAAATTTGGCAAATATTATGCCAAAACACTGAAGATGCTAAACTGGGACTAGGACATCTCAAATGATGTTGCCATGGCAATGCAATAAATTTATGGAAAAAAATTTGAACAGGAAGTGGCTGTAATCTTCTTTGTGCCTTAAGTTATTTTTTTTCAAACTTGAGCTGTATGTTTGGTCCTAGGGGCTGATGACAAAAAGGTGGCTATTGTGAGTCACAGTCATAGCACCACCAACTGGCAGAGAAAAGTATGTCACTTAAAACAGTGTTTAAATGAGTTCTTTTAAGTTTACCCCAGTCGCTTCCTACTTGGTCAGGAGATATTGAATATAGAAAAATTTATATTGAAGATGCTAAACTGGGAAACAGGAGATATTGAAGATGCTAAACTGGGAACAAATTGTTTATATCTTAAACAGTGTTGCCATGGCAAGGCAAACAATATATAACAATTAATAGAACAGGAAGTGTCTCACATCTTAAACATCCATAGATTGGTTTACTTAAAACTTGGGAAATATGTTAAATGCATGTGACAACTATGCATCGTTTTCTGCGAAGCACCGGGTGATGAGACGGTGTTTGGGCCCGTCATTGCTTCTTGCAGCAGTATCTGAATATTCTTTTTCATCCAGAAATCCAACAAGGCAAATCCAAAAACGAAAGAACGATAACAGGCAAGATCATACACAGAAATACAACTCAAGAATAAACGCTTGGTATGCAGTCGAGGCTGGCAATACTTCGTAATGAGTTCATGTGATCGTGAGGTTTAAATAGTCCGGGACAGGAAGTGACCAAACTGGAAACAGGAAGCAGAGTGAGCACATGGTCAGTACTCCGGTGAGGGCTCCCTCTGCTGGCGTGGCGAAACATGCCGTGTTGTTACAGTGTGATGATAAGCTTTTTTTTTTTTATAATTTCATTTAATAAAATGTATTGAAAGTTGTCATGATTAATTCAAAAACAAGGTAATATAGTAAACAATGATAGTCAAAATAAAATAATTTTAACTGGCTTGTGTTTGTAGGGGCTGAATATACACCTCAGCACAACCCCACGGCAATAACACCAGCCTGTCACAAGACCAAGATATTTCTAACAATAAAAAATTATGATCAACATTAAATGCATTTTTTTGTATTTGTAAATAACAATAGATCCAGATTAAACTTAATTATCAGATATTAAATTGAGTGATTTACTTCTATGTATAGGCCAAGTTCAGGGATTCACATCAGCTTCTAAAGTAATTGTCATGTAGTATCTTCACTGATGTGTTTGTTTTTGTTGCTTTTGTAGGCTGCCCCTAAGACTGATAAATATGCTGTGTGTTCTGTGGTGTTCTCATCAGTCACAAAGAAGCTCAGGATGCAATCCATTGACACATATGGAGCATAACTCTGCTGTTTTTGACACAAAAGTTCTAAAGTATTAATTTTGTTAGGGTGATCCAGGTTGCTCTCGGAGGGGATGAGAGCTAATGCATTTGCTTGCAGTTGTTATCATGCAGAATTAGTTGTACATTTAATTAGACTGCAGTCTGGACAGCTGTCTGTGCCTTGTTGTTCAACTACATTTAATAATGTGTTAAACAATAGACAGAGAATGAAGGCTAGTGAATATCTTGTCACAGATTCTTAGTTTATCCAAAGAAACAAGGAATTATCACACAGTATGGGTGTAAGAAATACATTTACAAGCAATATGCATTCACTGTATATTGTGTGTGTGACAGTACACGTCTGTTACAAAACCTAGTGACCAGTCAAAATAGATAGTATTTAAAGGTATCATTGGTCCATGAAGCAAAAGCTGTGCTGTATGGTAGGGTGCAACATTATGCTGCTTTTTAAATGATTAATTTAAGCTTAATTCTCATCATTGTGTCTTGCATTGCAATTCCAGAATGCACTGCAATAAGCTTCATGAAAAAACCCATCCAAAATGGTGGGAAAAGGACAAACAATAGCAACACACAAACTTCAAACTCTATTGGAATCAACTTTCTTTCTTTCTTCAACTGTTCTTTGCATGAGGACCACCATCTGCGTCATGAAGTTGTGATTCTTAGAATACATAATGTTTCATTTTTGTTGCTGCCTATAAACCGAGCTTCTCTCTCTCTTTGCTGTCTACAAAGGTAGTGACTAGTACTTATTTGATTTACTTATTTAACTAGTACTTATTACATACTTAAAAGTATATTTGAACTTAAGTATACTTTAAAAATGAACTTGAAGTATACATCTTTTGTTGTAAGGGAAACCATGCTGTAAGCCTTCATCAAATTATTTGCATTCCTGGGAGAGTTTCTAAAATTATAGACAGCCTCTTCAAATCTAGTCACACAAATCCACAAAATATATTAAAAAAGTATATTAAAATGGTAAGTTTTTGATAAAAATAAAGATAAAAAAGAAAACAATATGAAAAGTAATATGTAATATATATAATATTTTATTTAAAATAGTTTGTAACAATAAGACAGTAATCTGTAATCTGATTAAGTATTTTAAAATGTAACTTAAAATACTTGCTATTACTTAATTTTTGGAATCTAATTACATAATCCACGTATGTTCAGGTAGCTGCGTGTGTGTTCAGTTCAGGGGTGGATCTAAGTGCAAATGCATGCTTGCACAAATCCTCACCCTGACACAATTACCTGCTCTACCTGCGGCAACAATTCAGCTCTTTGTAAAATGAATGTAACCCAGGAAGTTGACAGTAATGGTCTGTAATTTACAGCTGTGCTTGTGAGGTGATGAGCTCTAGTTGAGAGATGCAAGAATGTGGCGTGTGGTGTCACAGCCTCTGACCCTGACACAAAATTAACACACTGCAGCCTAAAATATTCCTCTACAGCCTAATCAAAATAGCATACTACCATTCTACTCATACTACGTATTTTTAGCATGCATTTTTTTAGCATGCAGTGTAAACACTATGCACAGTGAACACCAGAGTAATCTACACTTGCCAAAATGTGTAATACACAACACAGCACACAGCACAGATAACTATATCTCAAAAAACAATGCACATTACTTTCCTGATCACAATGGGGCAGATGAAGTGTAAGTAACATTAGCTATATCATTAGCTATAATTTCTAGCTAAAATCTCATTCTTGACCAAATATTGGATCAAACTGCAAGTCTCGCCCTACTATCTATTTTTGTCTCATTGAATTTAACTCAAATATATGTAAGATTGCAACAGTGTGAACACTAACTTTACTTAGTAGATGAACACCATTTTAAGTAATTAAAAAAACCCTCAAAATTCAGAATAATTGTCTTTTTTTTCTTTTCTTTCTGGATGCCACTATTTATTTTTACATAACATGCACTCACAGTACACAGTACAGTGTATATTAGACATTACACAACTAAAAGACTCAAAAGAGATTGCAAAATGCAGGAAAGAACATAAAATCAGATGTTGACATTAAATCTGATGTTAAGTGTCTCAGCAGGTCTGATGTCATGTTGGATGTCCTGATCTGTGTGTACAGGTGTGTGTTATTTGTGTATGCTATGTGTGTGTTGTACCTGTATTGTACTGTTTGAGAAACACAGCAAACAAGCAGAGCATGTAATATGCTATATAGGTCATGGATCCCAGAGGCATTGGTGTGTGAAGATCACAGCACCTTTTACCCAACTGGGCCAGATACACATACTAATGCCAGCCCTGCTATACACACCCTCTGACCTCACACACACACACAATATTGTACATATACACACCACGTGCAAATGCACTGTCACAACATGCTATTTGCAAACCCTGGCCATTCTTAATACACCTTTCTCTGCCCTGGTAGTACAATGGTATTCTTTGAAGTACCTTGGAATACAATGTTTTGCACATACAGTAATCGTAGTATAGTAAATTTTGATCAGGAGGTCTAAGTAGAAATACCCTGGTCTTGTATCACCCTAAAAAAAAGATAGGCCAGGATGACAAATTTGAACTGAAACATCCAAACACAGATAGAAAAACAGGGAGACATCCTCCTGTTGAGAAGTATGGAAAACAGATTGAGGGGTGTTTGGAGGAAGCCAACAGGCCTAGACAGGTCTGAATTCAGCCCAGTTCAGACTGCATGACTCACCTCTCTCTCACTCTTTCTCTTTACCCTCTCTTACCAGGACGTCTTTCAGGCCACAGTCAAGTTTATAAACTGAAGGTGACCTCTTAATTGGCTCTGTAATTACAACTCCTCAGCAAAAACATAGATCTTGTCAAGCAGGGTCAAAGCCAATGAGAACTTTAATTTCACTTACCTCATTTCCACCGCCGCGGTGCTGGTGCTGGTGCCGTGCTGGTGCCCAATCTAGATCTGGTTCTGCGTGTTTCGACCGAACCTTGACAGGTGCTGAACATTGACAGGGTGAGCACGGCACCCTGAAGTTGCTGGTCCCAAAGTCAGAATCGCACAAATATGTAAACGCAGAACCATAAACCAAGGTTTACCCTGTTATAATGTTGCCTCGTGAACTGTGCTCGTAAATAACGAAAGTTTGTAGAGCGCCACTTGAATGTAACCATAGTAACATTTTGCTACAAATTTCGGTGCTGAAACCTGTGGAAATGCATGTGGTTGCTGGTGCCGGACCAGCACCAGTTCAACTCCAGCACCGGCACCAGCACCGGCACGACCCTGGTGGAAAAGAGGTAACTGTGTACCCATGTCATGATTTCCAACTACTTAAGACTGTTGACTAAACACAGGTCATACTAGTTAAGAATTTAAAAGTCATTACATTATCATGTAATTACACACCTCTTAAATGCAGGCTGCAGAGAAAGAAGGTCTATATTAAGCATTGTCCCATGACACATCAAATGACAATAGAAAGACATAACAGCAAATTAAAAACACTCCAGATTTGAGAGTGATTCATGTGTAGTCCGGACAGACACGAAAAGATCCATTGTTAAATGCTTCACATTAAACATGATTTCAAATGTCATCTTGGTTGTTTATACAAAAGATAAGCAAAACTACCTTTTTTATAAGTGACTAGTTGGTGGGTTGTCTGAATGATTGGTCAACTGGCTGGTCCTAATTACACCCTGCATAATTAGGCTGATTTTAAGTCTTTTCACAAGAATAAAAGATAACTATAACTATAATGAAAACTATAAATATAAAATAACTATAATGGTAACTATATTAGTGTATACACCATTAAACAATATTGTTATGTTTATTTTAATCTTGCGCAGTTTCACAGTCATAAAGATGAATGTACATGACCTGCTGTTGCTTTACATTTAGCAAAGAAATCAATGGACAAACAGATGCTTTTGGGTATCTGAAATCCTTTAAGACAAGAGGAGGTGGGAGAAATCATCAGTTATTTTAAATGTTGTTATCACTACAATTGTGGTGTGTACTCTATTCTTCAAAATGTATGATTTTTAAAGCTTTATCTTTATCATCCTTGGTGGGAATAATAATGATAACAATATTAATACTTGCAATTTAAATATTGACTTTCTAAAGCTCACATGTGCTACAATATAAAAAGAAAAACAAATAGGGTAGACAACTAATAGTATAACTGGGAAAAAAGTTACAAACCAATAAGGAAGAAAAATGAAAACACAATACAGAAAGAAAGCATTACAAAGACAGGGCAAAAACATACAGCAGCAAAGATCTAGCACAATAACAGTTTCACAGAATTTAACAGAATTGAATAATTACAATACACCACCAAACGATTAAATTCAGAAAACAAGTGAGGTCTGAGTAGGGATTTAAATATGAGATACTATTAACACAACAAAGTGATTGGGGGAAGAATTCCATAGTTTGGGTGCAACAATGCTGAAAGACAGAGTGTAGACCATAATTAGGACAAAATAATTAGTGATACTACAGTTTTAAAGACTTCACTTACAGACTCTACTGTTTTTTTTTTTCTCCCATTCTCATTTCATTATGCAATGTTCGGGTATTTTATGGTATTATTGCAAATTCCTTATGCTTGTTATACCCTGGTTCTATAAATGTTATCTTCTTTCTAAGGGCCATCTCCATGTAACCTGGAACAGCATATTTTGCTTAATGTGATCTATCATGTTGATTAACTAGAAAAAGTCACATAGAAAAAGTACATGCCATTTTAATAGGCTATCTGAATACCTTCTCATAAACTACTGAGATAGGCATGAAGCCTTCGCATTCAATGACAGATATATCTGATACTTGTCTATTTCTTTAAATCATTTAAATGTGTTATAGTTATAATCAGTCCATTTAACTTTATATTCATAAATCAATTACAGTCTTAGTATCATGAAGCTGTCAAGTAAACCAATGACAAGAGCACTACAGTAATCTAGATAGGATAAGGCAAAAGCGTGGATGTGTCACGTGTGACCGTGAATGGAAGGAGCAATACGAAGTAGGAATTCACTCAGAAGTATTTAATAGATATAATCCATATGACAGGGAGAACAGGCAGGAACACACAAACACCCAACATAACATTAATATTGGAACAAGAGACACGGAACTGAAAACAACTTATAAAGAATACTAATCAAAACAGACAGGTGCTGGTCATTAAACTAAACAAGAACAGGAAAACCAAATACGGTCATAAAAGTGGGAGAGACCAAACAGACAGGTTACAGGGGTGTGACAGGATGACTGTTTCAGCATCTTTGACATTAATAAAAAAATGGAGCTGAAGTAACTGGAAGAATGCTGATTTGATGACAGAGTTGATACTGTATGAGCCTGAAAGGAAAGAGAGGAACAACTCCCAGATTCTTAAAAGTACTTGATGGTTTGATGGGAGTACCAGCAATCTTACAGGCAAAGTTAGTAGGAATAATGCTAGTGAGTGATGGAGTCCCAATAATTATGATCTAAGTTTTGTCCATGTTTATTTTAAGAAAAGTTTATAGTTGATAGTTAAAGCCATGATGATGTAAAATCTGACCTAGTGGTAGTATGTAAAGGATGAATGGTAATGGTCTGAGAACAGATCCCTGGGGGACACCTTGCTTCAGGGGGGCAGTAGGAGTAGGAAATTGAAATAGCAGAAGTATGGAAAGAGAACCAGAGTCACCAGAAAGCAGTGGATAATTCACCTTTACAAACATTTCACAAGTTTATAGTACAAGTTTCAGTACTATAAAGTGGACAAAAAACAGATTAAAGATTATTGTTAACTAGTGAAGACTGAAGCTGGGAGGTAACAGTACTTTCCAGTATTTTAGCATTCATCCATCCATCCATCCCTCCATCATCCTTCCTCCCGGGGCTGAGTAGCAGAGGCAGCAGACTAAGCAGGAAAGCCCACACATTCTTTTCACAGGCTACTTCCTCCAGCTCCTCCCAGAGGATTCAAAGGCTTGTGAAATATAATACCTCCAGTGAGTCCTGAGTCTTCCCCAGGATCTCTTTCAGGTGGACATGCCCGAAACACATCCCTAAAGAGGCGTCCAGGAGGCATCCTAACCAGATGCCCGAACCACCTCCTGGATATTTAAGCTTCGCACCCTATTCCCCAGGGTTAACCCAGACACCCTATGGAGAAAACTAATTTCAGCCACTTATACCCATGATCTTGTTCTTTTGGTGAGGGTTGGAACATCGATCGACTGGTAAACTGAGAGCTTTGTCTTTCAGATCCCTTTTCACCACAACAGTGTAGTACAACAACCTCATTACCTCATTACAGATCTGCCTGATGACCGATACTTGAACTGCATCTCTTGGGGCAACAACTCCCTACCTTTTCCAACTGAGAACCATGACCTTAGATTTGGAGGTGCTGACCTTCATCCCTCATGCTTCAGCTGCAAACTGTCCCAGCAATTGTTGCAGGTCACAGCTCGACGTGGCCATCAAGACAACATGATCCACAAATAGCTGCAATGACACCCTGAGGCCCCCAAACTGGACCCCTTCCAGCCCCTTGGCTGTGCCTTGAAATTCTGTTCATAAATATAATGAACAGAATTGGTGGCAAGGGGGGGCCCTGGTGGAGTCAAGCATTCACACGGAACAACCTTGGCTTGACACCAAGAATGCAGACACAACTTTCGCACAGGTTGTACAAAGGACATACAGCATTTTAGCAGTAAATGGTAAATTTGAAATGGAATAATAATTAGTTAGAACTGAGGAATCAAGGTTGGGTTTCTTGAAAACTGGAGTAACTACAGCAGATTTAAGTGGCAGAGGGAACGAAGCAGAGGCAAAAGATGCATTGATAAAATGAGAAATAGTTGCAGAGATGGCAGAATTTTTGGAGAGAAGTAGGAGCAGGGTCAAGTCGACATGATGATGAACCTGATTTCAAAATCAACTCGGAGGCAGGATCAGTCAGAGGAAAGCAGGACAGGAACTTGACCAGAGAGACTGGGCACAAAGCTAAACTTTGGTAAGTGCCAGTAAGTGGTTGACAGACTCAATGTCTGGCTGTTCTCAGGAAACCCATCTGTGGCTTAAGCAGAGAGCATTTAAGTGAGCTAACCTAATTCTTACCAATCAAGCATTGATTTATTGTGGGCGTCTGTATTCAGAAATCTGATAGAGTCCATATCAGTCTCTTTATTAGAATCTGGAAAGACAGCCATTGCTTCTGTGGAGACAATAAACATCTAGCCATGTCTTCCAGCTGCAACATAAATTCAGATTTTCAGGCGTTACAGCAAATGGAGAGACAAGAAGGGGATTCAGGAAGTAAAAACTGGTTGGTGTTTCATTCTTCTCAAATGAGTCTGTGTCTAGGCGAATAAGATTATACATCTCCATATTTGTAAAAATGGATTTTCAAAATTTAATAAGTGTATTATTTAAGTGCGGTGCCTTCCGTCCTAATATGCTGGCCAGTGAGTATAAGAGCAGCAATTTAATGGAGTAGTAATACCTGCAGTGCCAGAGTCAGATGAGAGTATGAGCTATGTTTTTAAATATTTTAAACAGGTGTTTAAATGTACGAAATATTCTTATGGAAAATAAAATGCACATACTAATTACGTTATAAAAGATATGAACTAAACAGTGCCTATCTAAAAAAGTGCACCCATTCATCTAAAGGGTGATAAAGTGTTTGAAACAGTTTCAGGTCAAAATAAAAGCAAACAAATAAAATTATACCAATATGCTTAATCATGTGGATGTAAAAGGGGCATTTTCTCTGTTGTTATATTGTTTTTGTGCAATTGTGCATCACTTTTCTCAATTGAACTAGACTTTCTAGGTGGAGAAATCATCTATTCATTTTGCAGAAGAGTAAAGTTCTGGAGACCATAGAGATGCTCAAATCTGTTTCAACACACTCTTAGCATGCTTATAAAGAAAGCTCTAACTGATTGTTTGATGGACAGAACTGAGTGTTTGATGAGTCACTTTGAAATTAAGCAGGAATAAAACAAATTTCAATTTCAACTGGACCTGACTCTCTGAGTCATATAATGGAGCATCACCTTTACAAACTGTTTTTCTTACATAACTGTGGTTGAACTACTTTAGATGGTGAGTAGCTTGTAGCTTTTACAAACTAACTTAGCTTCCTTCAGTTATAGCACCTTTACTCTTATTTTACAGACAACACTGTTGACCTTCTTGTGCACTACCTGTCTGTCTCCCTCGGAGCAGTTTATATATAGTGCTTCTCTGCCGCTGGAATCTGCTGCCTCAGTTCTGTCTCACTTGGCATTAATTTACAGTGGGAAAATAATTAGAATCTCACTTTTGCAAAGAGTGGAGTGAAAATGTAAACAATGCTTCCCTGCGGGCGAGTGCTTCATCACGTTGACAGGTGCATTTGAATGAGACTGTGTGCGTGTGTGTGTGGCGGACAGCCTGGGTTATTTATGTTACACATGGCAGGCGTGGTACAATATGATGGACAGACTACAGCAGAGGATCATGGGAAAGAGGTAGGTGGAGCTTCAGCTGGGACACAATGGGGTCCACAGTAGGGTTAATGTGGGGCCAGTGAGGGCATTCAGTGACTGTGAGGCTGATATACTGGGATAAGCCACTCTACAATAGAGGTATAAGCAAAAATATACCAAGAAATCAACATTCAATTACATAGATGTAATGATTCTCGGAGGAAGAGAGATTGCACTGTCATAGCTCTCTTTTTAAACTGAGACTTAATAGAGATCTCAGTTACATTTAAATTAATTATCAATTTTGTCTCAGATGTTTTTTATAAAAGATAAAATTTTATGTTAACAGAATATTGAATATTATATATATGTGTGTGTGTGTGTGTGTGTGTGTGTGTGCTTATACCTTTATTGTGTGAGTGGGGGGGTTGAATGGTTTATGAAGACACAAATGTGTATAATGATGTGTATAACTTCCTGTATTCTCATAATCTAAATTGCCTAAATTTAAAAAAGGGAAAACTTTTCTGTCAGTGTTAAGTTTAGGGATAGGGTTAGAGGATGGAATATACTGTTTGTACAGTATTAAAATGATTATGTCTGTAGAGAGTCCTCATAAACCACCCTGTATAGAAAACCCTGTATAATTAAGCTAATTTAAGCATTGGTCACCAATCATATTATGAAGAAACTCAATATTGTTTTCTAAAGGTTAGGCTTCCATTTTCATTTATATAAAAAAAGAAAACTTGTAAGAAAAGAAAGTGCTTGTAATGTTCAGAAAGAAGTCATCAAATGCTCGTCATTTATCTGTGACATAGCAACTATCCAGGAAACAATAGCCATGAGTAGAATATATTGATTCCATGTGATTTTACTTAATGGGTTTGCCTGCCTCATGCAAAAAACACCAACAGATTAAAAGCAGGGCTGCATGGATTACACAGACATTACCAGCCAACAGGACAAAGAGAGATGTGCATTATGAGCATATGCATGGCAAAGCATGATGTCTGTTTAATTAGGGCAAAATGAATCTGCAGTGCGCAACTGTTATCTGCCCTACTTAAGCCACAGACAGGACAAACAACTGTTAAACATCACAACAACAAACTGATTATAATCATTGGTATTGTTTAATTATTGCTTGTTAGCAATGGACAAAATGAGCACTGACATCCTCTGAAAGTGCTCACACTCATTTAAATTTATATAAGAGACCACTGTGGTGTTGTCCGTATGAACTAGAACATGTTAACCATTGAGATGTGGAAGAAAATGCTTCAATGCCAAATACACTGCCCTTATTTCCAGGCACTTTATGTGCCAGGAGAGATGAGGGCCCTCCCACAGATCACGGACTGGGCAACCATTGAGAACTGCACCCAAGCCTGTCACCAAACCAACCCTGAGGAGCAATCAAAGTGTCCAACAGGAAGGCCTTATCCCTATCCTTGATGCCCAATAAATTCAGCCAAAGGTGCCTCTCTGGAGGACGTGGTCCGTGACTCTGCAAAGCTCCTGAACCGCATCTGGTTCTAATCCCCATCCTGGTCTAGGTCTTCAAGCAGGTCAGCCTGGTGCACCAAACTGCCATTATGTGCCATCATATCAAGCTTCTAAAGCCAGTGACATTTGATTCGGCAGAGAGAGCAAGAGAAGGGCTGATCAGAGTGATTTATTTGATAAATCCACATATCTGACGCTCATCAGATAAGAAATTGTGCTAAGAAAACTTTTGGTTTATTTTTAAATAAACAATTGAATTTATTTCATATTGTGTTGTAAGAAACTCTGTAAGCATTTTGTTAAATTTCTAAGCTAAGTGGTACATGGCCATTTGGTACAAGACCCTCTCTATTTATCAACTGAAACTAGCCCTTTGTTTCTATGATCACTGTTGCAACTTTGAAAACTACATTGAATGCACTGAAATGAATTACTAAAAAGAAAAAAAATATATATTTTTTTATTACTGAACAGAGAATTTCATTCTCTTTTGGTAAATAAAATTGGTTGATTTTGCCTGAAAACAATTTCATTTTGTTTGAAAGAAAAAAACGTTAAAATTATATATTCTGAAAAACCTCTGTTGGGCTACATCTTAAAAAAATGTTCATTGGCATGCAATTTGTTCCCTCTGTTTTACATTAGGAGTGAACAAGAAACAGAAAAACAGAGAGAGAAAAAGAGAGCGAGAGAGAGAGAGAGAGGATGTGAGGATCTATGCGAGTTTAAACATGTGGATTCAATTTTAAGCTTCTAGCTGCAATTGTTTTGACAGCTGACCATGTGCAATATGTTCAGATAAAATTAAAAGAAATGTCTGATAAAACAAATGCCCAAACTGGTATGTGAAAAACAAGCATTTTATAAAACCAGTCATGTTCTGCCATGTTTTTATCTTGTGTGACTGCAGTAACTATTCCCCACTATTATGTTTTTAGCCATCCATCATTAAATGCTATTCCTTCACTGTGGCTGGAGGTCTGTTACACCTGGAGAGATCTGTTTGGTAGCAGTATGGTCCTGAAGAAGGTGATCTGCATCTCTGCCCTCTAGCCCTCTTCTAGATAATTTTTTAAGCCTACCACCTGAGCACTCATTTCCAAGCCCTTTACTACTGAAAGAGTGTGAAAGATGCTTTTTGCTCCAGGACTACATGGACTACATGGACCTTGCTAACGAAACAAACCTTGACAAATGCTAACTTTTTTATGAGCATTACAGAGCAAAAAGTTAAAAAATCTGAAGGGTTTTCATGGTCCTAACAAATCCTGGAAAGGTCTCTCTTTTTCTTGCAGCATTTTCACACATTGCCGCCCACCAAAGGTTGTTGACCTTTTCTGCATGGCAGGCACGTCCCTTATGCAGTCATGTCATATAGAGCTCTGGTCTGTGGCTTTGTGTCACTGTAGCCTGGGGCACCGCAGCCTGTGTGCACTGTCTACTAATAGCCTCCTGTAAGAAGAAGCAGCTTTTAGAGCTAATGTAAGCAAACAGGCCAGTGAGGCAAGGGGCTCTTGTGCAGGTGCCTTTCTGTGACCCTTCCCGTATCAGGGAGAAGTTAAAAAAAAGTAGTTTTTTAAAAAAAGTAGTAGACAAAGATTGCGGTAGAGACTTCAAATTTAATATGGTTATATGTCAGACTGTTTTCTATCTGTGTGCCAAATGTCATAACTTTCCTATGTACTGTTCTGTAAGCATGTTAATATACTGTACCAAATCATTGAAAGGTTATAACCGAAAAAGGCTTTTTTCATATCTCTGCACAAGTAGGTGGCACTGTGACGAAACAGTGCATGCAGCCTCTGATCATGCCTGTGATGACATGTACCAAGTTTTGTGTTAATACACTAAAGTGTTGCCAAGACACAGCCTTATATACATTACTTCATGAACTTCATCAAATTCATTCTCACCCGGTACAAGAACTGATTGGCCGATCAAAAACTTTTTGTCAAGGGTGTCTTTAGATGATACATACCAAATTTCATCTGACAAATGCCTTAGGAGGAGATTAAAAAAGTTTTTTTTTTTGTTTTTTTAAACAGCAAGAAATTATGATGGAAAATAACATAGGGTGTGTTTGAATCTTCATGAGCCAAGGAATCAGAAGAAAAATGAATTTAGTTTTTAGGGCTTGAGTTCAAAAGTTATGAGCAAAAATGTGAGTGAATCTTTGAACTGTTGGTGGCGGTAGAGAGTTCTAAATTTGCTGTAGAAACATTTCAGACTATCCTCTATCTGTGTGCCAAATTTCATAAATTTCCTATGTATGGTTCTATGGGCTGCCATAGACTCAGAAGCAGAAGAAGTACCAGAACACTAACAGATACAAGGGGCTTGACCCCTAATTTTAATAAGAAAACTAATGGATACATTTAGGGGGTCAAGAGATATGTTGACATATCTCGCTAACTTAGAATTATAAGGTTCTATCTGACATTTTTGTCAAAATTAAGTTATTGACATATTCTTATGCTAATATAACTTATTAACACTATTAAAGGTCTTTTATTTTTAAAAAATGCATTTTGGGTGTTTAATTTGAAAAACAAAAAAGTTCAGTTTTGGTATTTACAATGCAATGCAAAAACTTTAAACCTCAATATCTCAAAACTGGTCAAAACGCCGATAATTCTAAGGTAGCGATCAGCTGATTAATTTTTGAAAATCAGTTGGGAAAACATAAGTAAAAGCACTGCTTATAATACAACTGCTTATCATTTTGACCAGTATACACATTTAAGCATTTGCATGTGATGATACATACCAAGTTTCGTAACAATTCACTAAAGATTTGCGAAGATACAGTCCCTTTTGCACACTCGCTTTTGAAATTGTTTGTCTCTAGATGCTACAAACAACATTTCGTAGAAATTGGACCAATTTACGAAAAAGTATGTGTAAAATGATAATTTTTTTTATAAATTTCAATAATTCAGAAAGTGGAATATGGCAATATTAATAATTCAGGAAGTGGAATATGGAATATTTGATATCGTAGGATTGGACATGCAATTTCATTATATCTTTTGACCACTAGGGGGCACTGACCTA
>JAZGTK010007043.1:0-13171 GCA_036877625.1 Ambastaia sidthimunki | reverse complement strand
CAGGGCTGTCCAATCCCATACAAGGTCTGAGCTCAGAAGGAAAAAACAAGCGAGTATTGCAGGATATTCCCACAGGATGTGATACAGAGAGAGAGAGAGGTTGTCGTGAGGCAGTGGATTCAGCATGAATCTGTGTATGACAGATAAGAAGCTCATGAGATGATTCTACTTAGGTAAGAGCCACCTGTGGGGAGCAGACAGTAAATTTAGTCCACATGACATTAGCATGCTAAAATATATTTGTTACAGAAATGTGGAAATGATGATTCATTTTTAATATTGACACACTGTGGGTGTTTTTTTATCCATGTCAAATATCTATGCAGAGGCTAGAACAAGAGGAGAACATTGTGTTGAATGACTTACAGAACATCTGTTTACATCAGGGACATAAGAGGAACATGTGTCTGACTGACAGCAGACACAACATGATGTCATGTGTTTTAGTTTGTGCTTTATCATTCATTTACTCACTGATGTCTGAATCTTCAGTAGTATGGATGCCCATCTTTGGATTCTGCTGCTCATAGTGAAACAGGTCTTGGTGTTCAAACATCCAGCAGAACCTTCACCCTGCAAAGTGGTGAGTTACATTTACATTACGTTTACATTTAACAGACGCTTTTATCTAAAGTGAATTACAATGTGAGGAGAACAAAGAAGCGATAAATCAAGAACGACAATAAACATCAGCCGTACGTAGATACAAGTTCACCAAAAGTACAATATTTCAATGCTTGATGTGAGGAGAAAGGGTTAGTAGGTTTTTTTTTGTAATGGTTATACATGTGTCAGGTATTCATGAAAGAGGTAAAGCATCTCTATCAAAGTGCAATCAATGAAAGCTTGTTATCTCAGGTTATCTCCATTACGTATACTAGTTACCTTATTATCTCACACTTCATTGTTCTGTGCGCTCATCTGAAGGTCAGAGATGAGATCTCTTTCATATACTTCTAGAATGCAATGAGACTAAACTGAGAACATTTAGTGTTATCCGTTTTGCAGATGTTTCTCCTGAAAAATACACTGTACTCTACTGTAGAGCACTGTATAGCTCTGTACTAAGGTGTAGGAAACTGTTTAGCGCTATATTCTTAATTTATCTATACTCTTAACACTTAATTGATTTGTGAGAAACATTTTCAGTTCAATTCAATTTTATTTAAATAGCGCTTTTTACAATGTTACATTACTTCAAAGCAGCTTTACACAGTGATGTCATGTGTTTCAGTTTGTGCTTTATCATACATTTACTCACTAAAGTCTGAATCTTCAGTACATTTGAGTACAGTCCAAAGATGATGCTTATGTAAAACATCTGTAAATTCCTCTGGGAAAAACAAAACTAAAGGCAAAGATTCTGTATAAATGATGTTTTTAACATTGAAAAATAAAGGTAAAGACAAATTCAGCTCAGAGCTCCAGAACTGCATTATGGAGAAATGTGTTTGAGACTCACGTGTTTCAGAGTAAAATGCAGAGTGACGTCTTTCAGTTGACCAGGATGGCTGTGTTAGGGCAGGAAACCTCCTCTGTGTGATTGGACTGTGACACACAGCTAATGGTCGCAAGGGAAGTGTGTGCAGGATGACATACATCAGCACTCCATTATGTGTCCGTCCTCACTGAACTCTGCTCAGAGAGGAAATGGAGGGGCAGTCCAAGACATGAGGGAAAACTCTGAAATACAGTCCCTGTCAAAATTACAGCCACAGCTATCTAAAGAGCATAAATGCCGTGTGACGTGTGTGTGCGTGTACATAGTGCACAGATAACATACAGACTAAACAGAGTTTCAGTAATCCTTTACATGCTCAAAACTGTGGGGAACATTGTTTTGAAATATTCCAGGAAACAGCAACAGTATGATGTCATGAGTAAAACACAATGTACGTCATTATGGTTTTTTACTATGTAGACATAATTAGATATCTGTAGTAAATGATTGGTGACTAATGGTCTCTCTGCTTTCTGTAGCTGAAATGGTAGAGCATAGCAATAGCAATGCCAAGATTATGCGATCAGGTAACACAGATGCTAATAAAATGTACATCTTGAAAGCACTGTGAGTGGCTGCTAAATGACTGCAAATGTAGTTGATGCTTGTCTCTCTTGTTGTTCGTAGTTCCAGAAAGATGCAGACTGCAGCAATCTGAACCTCAGAAACATTCCAGCCCAACTTCCCTCCACCATCCACACGCTGGATCTGTCACGTAACCTCCTGCAGAACCTCACAGATGACATTCTTCTGGCTTACTTCTCCATCCACCATCTCAATCTTCATTCCAACCACATACAGTTCATCCAGCCGGGCCTCTTCCAAGCCATGACCCATTTGCAGGTGCTGGATCTGTCCAAAAACTCATTGGATCTTTATGCTGCCCTGAAGACACAAATTGGTCCACTGACAGCAGTACAGAGTCTGGACCTCTCAGGAAATGGCCTGTTCACTGATATGAGTGACTTCTTCCTGAAAGAAGCTCCAGCCCTCACCAACCTGTCATTAGATGGCAACAGCATCACTAAAATATGCAGGGACATGTTTAACAGCACTCAGGCATTAAAAAACATTGACTTACATAATAATGTTATCTTAGAAATTGAAGAGGGGGCATTTGAGTCCCTGACCAATCTGTCTGATCTTGATTTATCCATTAACTCAATTTCTTGTATCATGGATTTTAACCTCTTCCATCTCAAAACATTAAACCTGAGCAATAACAGCCTGACCAACTTCCAGACCATTGATTCTGATCAGGAGTTTGAGCTGCTGCACTTGGACCTGAGGGAAAATAAAATCCTCTATTTTCCTGTCTTGCCCCAGAGGAACAAACTTATGTATCTGGACCTGTCCAGAAACCTCCTGAGAAGTGTGAATTGCTCGGGTCAGTTAGAAGAATTGGAGAATTTCAAAGACAGTGGCTATCTGTTTACAGAGAATGACAAGCACATTTCCCACTGTGCCAGTGGGAGGCATCAAGATCTTCCAAGGTTGCTGTACTTAGACTTGAGTTACAATCAGCTCAAGGCTCTTCCGCCTTCTTTCTTTAGCAGTGTGGAAGCTCTAGAGACCCTAAACATCAGCAATAACTGTTTAGAGAGCTTCAGGGTGCATTCAGAAAGCCCTATAAGCTCTCTCAGAACCCTGGACATCAGCTTCAATAATCTGCAAAACCTGCAGTTGGAGGAGAATGCTCTGCCTGCACTGGAGGTGCTGCACCTGCAGGGGAATTCTTTGAGCACTTTAGATGCCAGAATTTTTTCGAGGATGCCAAGCATCCACAGTCTCCACCTGCAACAAAACCAGCTGAGCATTTGCTCACCTCAGTGGGGTCCAGTAAATGACTGTGTGTCGCTCTCCTTACTCCCGACTTTAAGATATCTCTACCTCTCAGAGAACAATCTCTTGTCTGTCCCCGAGCGCGCCTTCCAGGGCAGCCCGCTCCTCATCTTAGATCTATCTCTTAATCCTGGCGTCGAGATCAGTGCTCAGGCTCTCTCTGGTTTGGAGACCTCCCTCGCCCATCTCTCTCTGAGGGGAAACCAGCTCCAAACACTAGCTGTGGACTTCACCTGCTTCCGGAATCTGAAGTCATTGGATTTGTCAGTGAACCGGCTCACAGGTTTGTCTTTGTGGAGCAGAGATTCTTCTGTCGAGTCTTTAAACTTGCAGAATAACAGTTTGGTTACACTCACGGCCGACACAGTGTTTGCTCTGCAAAAAGCACTTAAAACTCTGTATGTGGGTTCAAACCCACTGAGCTGCTGCAGAAACCAGCACCTCCTCACTTTACTGCAGCAGGACACACTGTTCGTGCCGGACATCACTGCCACGACCTGCTGGTATAGCAAAGACTCAAAGAACATGGAGATCGGCGTCAGTGCTGTGCAGGCAGAGCACTGTGAGTCTTCAGACAGTAGAGTGTTGTGGATCAGTGTGGTTGTTGTATTAGCTGCAGGGCTGATGATGGTGTTGACTGTGGTCTTCAAACTCTGGCACTCTAAAAGACACAGATTCAACAGAGGCATCAAAGCTTGAAGTGGAGCTGAAGATGAAGGGGGAAAAGAATCTAAAATATTCTCACCTGACTGTGGTGCAGCATGCATGACTGTAGACGCATTGGTGGGTTTCAGTATAGATTGCGTGGATGCCCTGGAACAAATTCAACGTAATATGCACAACACTGAGCGTGTAAATTAGATGTTTGTCTGATCACCAACTTTAGCATTTACATCAAATTTGACTCATTATTTAAGACAATGCATATAAACTTGACTGAAGACACAGTGATCAGACAGTAATATTGATCACAATTATCAAAACGTGTTTTAGAAAAATACTTAGTTGATGACTAAGGCTGCAGTTGGGCAAATGGCTCATTGTCTTTCAGGATATTGTTTTTAATAGCACTAAACTTTAAATGCATTTGTATGCACTTTAACAAACCTTATTTGTAAATTTTGAAGCAAAATGTTAACTGTGGTCTGTTTGCATACTGCAAAATTCTTTATACTCCACATGGACTGATGCTATGATGCAAACACTGGTTTCTGACAGCAGCTGCAGCGATCAGAGATGAGGAAGGATGCAGAGAAACACCTTTTAAGCTTAGTTTTACTGGACAGGCAGTTATAGAGTTAGACGTGTGATTGTAGGAGTGTGTAGAGTGTGTGTTGTGTATTTGCAGAGGGAATTTCATGCGACCGAGGAAGCGTTTCTCTGAACCATCTGCAGTAAAGCATGCAGCTTGTTTTCGTAGGACTGTTTTCCTGTTGTTCAGCTCTAGTTTGGGGACACAGCAAGGCATCAGTCATTTCAACATGGCTTAGGGTTAGTCAACATGATTATTCGTTATAAGTCAGTGAAAATCAGCTGTGATGATGTTGTAAGGTTAAGGGCAGCACACACACCTGCTATTTGTTTGATCATTCGGGTCTTTTTTTAGATGTTTCCAGCACAGTGCAGGAATAAGACCCTGGTGTCTATATCAGGTGCAGATAAAGATAGTCAGGAAACGTCTGTTGAGAAAAACACACACATTATCACTGCAGATATTAATAGTCAAAAAGGATTTGAGCATTTTCATAAATGAAAGATTTACCTGATACGTTTATCTTGGGTTGATCTGATCTAAACTGTAGACTTTCAACTAGGGTGAATAAATATCCATATAATTTATAATATACAAATATTATAAACATGAGAATGTGTGATATTATAAGTGACATTTGTGATATTTAGACTTAAGATTATAATTTGGATGAATGTATTAGAGAAACATTATTTAACAGAAAACATTTAAACAGTTCAAAAATGTTTTATGTATAATAATTATACATGAATCAGAAAAATGTTTGAATAAATGATGAACATCATATGCAGAACACTGTTCACTGCCCACGTATATGAAGAAATAGCAAAGCTGTGTGTGTGTGTGTGTGTGTGTGTGAGAGGGATCGAGGGACATTAAGCGTGAACAGTGTCAGCAGGAAATCGATGGCCATCAGGTCTGTCCAAACTGGAAAGGAAGGAAAGAAAGTGACATGTTGTTGTCAGTTACGGTTACCCATAACCAAAATGTGACCATTTAACCCATCCTTAGTGAGGAGTGAACACACACTGCAAGTCATGAACACACACACCCGGAGCAGTGGGCAGCTATCTGTTGCTACCTGCCAGCACTGGAATCGAACCGGCAACCTACTGATTATAAGCCCGACTCCTTAACCAGTAGACCGAAACAGTTGCTACAGTAAAAGGACAAATATGGAAAAGCATGTTCTCAAAGCCCCTTATATCTTATTAAAAAAGAAGATATAAACGTTAGTTAAATGAAAATCGCTATGCGGCATAAATGAATCTATTAAACAGTGCATTAGTGAAAGTACTTTTCTTTCAAACAAAGAGGTGCATGTTTAATGAGGTAAGCATGCCCCAACTCAGAACTTTAAGTGCAAGTGTGAGTGCAGGCCAGAAGGGCTGGAGAAGAAAACAGTTGTGCTAAGGCACAGTTCAAGGCAGCCGTGTCTGCGGCTAGTACCAGCGGGTGAATAGTTGCCAAGATTTTAAAGCTACAAAAAGTACATTTATCCATTATTTTTAAAAATCCAGCTTTTAATGTCTTCTGAAGTGAAAGTTATCCAAAACTAAAGTAGTTTGGCAACATAATTACGGTGCCTACATTTAAAAGCTCTTAAAATATATTTTAATACTTTAATTATATAGCACTACAATGTTGCATTGTTTAACAGCTTTACATATCATGAAAAGAAAAACAGAAAACAGGAAAATTATAAAACAACACAGAATACATGGTATTCTTCCAAATTGTATTGTTCATTATAAATTGTATACCAGTAATGCTAATTAGTGATACTAAGATTGTAATTGGTTAATGAATATAAAGGTGGCTGATTACACATTGTAATCATTTGAATAAATGTATGTGCATCAGAAATATCTTTCATTGCATGTGAAGGCTCATACCTATTTCAGTGGTCTATGAGAGGGTGGTGTATTCACACAGCCTATTAAAACAGTATGTACTTCTGAGACTATGCCACACTTAATCAATTAACATGACAGATTACAGGTAGTTAAGAATGAAATCACTAAGAGCATATAACAGTCTGATAAAGCTGGTGTAAATATCCAGCGTTTGTGAATCAACTGACCTCTGTCTGACAGCGTGACTGTGTGTCAGGCCATGGAGCTGATACATGTCAGTTCTCTGGTGCTTTGTCATGTTAAAGGAAACCGTGGAAGTCTTGCTGATATTTGAACCTGATGATTAAATGATTGTGAAGAGGACGAGAACTCTGAAAGCCTTTCATAGTGGCTTCACTTGACGACGGCCTGAAGGCAAACAAACACACTTCAGACATACAGAAGATTTGATTTCTTTGTGTAGCTCATGACCTGCAGCCCTGAAACTGGAATTCTCTAAACATGAACAAAGACTCCTGATATCTTTCACAGAGACGCACATTCTCCTGTTATAGAACACAAAAAAACGTTCGTTTCTTTCTTTCAAAATCCTTTTTTTTAAATAAGTGTTTCTAAGATGTTCAACGGAATGATAGAAGACTAACATACTTAAGTCTCACACAAGCAGCTTTTATCAGAAACACACTCCACTGAAGCATGAAGTGTTACTATTGAGACAAACATCTTAGTAAATAAACATCTTGACAGTTTAACTAAATGTTACTAAATTGCTCAGTATGATTCTCCACAAACTGCTGATTCGCAGGACAATAAAAGAGAAATTATACTGTAAAAAAAAACAATCGTAATTGTATTGTAACACACAGCATACAGTATATCCTGCATTTATGGTAACTCGTGTGCAACATTTTGAACTTCAGATTTTCTGCAGTCAGTTATTCCTACATATTAATACACCAAGATATTAGAGTTACACCTGAAATAAGATGAGAAAACTGTTTATGAAATTTATCTTCACTATGAAATTATTTGAATGATCTTAAAATGTGCTTTTGCTGAAGATCCATGTTGTGATTCTATCATTTTACTGCTGTCACTCTGATACACGTCTAGACTGTATATAAGCTCAGAATTCTTCAAAGAGACTTTAAAGGTTGTCACTGGGTAGATTGTGAGTGTTAAAAATCTCAGTTTGTCTCACATTTAACCATTTCGCTTACACAGCAAACACATCAGTCAAATCTTTCATCTTTTTTCCGTAACCACTAAAGGTGTGCGTTTCATATGAAATGTGTGTGTGTGTTTCACATGAAAGCTTCAAGCAGTGGAATATGACGCTCTTGCACAAACGGCCCCTGAAGCACCTTTGCTGAATTTACAAGCACAACTGGTATCAATTAGCTGACTTTCATTTCAATGCAGCCCATTTCTTCTCCAAACACCAGGACCCCCTCCAGCAGAGCCCAGGAACAGACAATAGAGACGCAGATAGACTCTCTGTTTGGGCAGGTGGTCTTTCTTGTACCAATTTCTATCACCAGTTTCTCAGTTCAGGGGCATTAAATGGAACGTGTTATCAGAATAAAAGTGTGTTTGTTACATTGAAGGCAATGTGTGTTATTTCAGAGGGGAAACCGGAGGCTGTTTACTGGAGCTCAGATTATACTGCATGATGTAAACCAACAATAAAAGCTTTTCTGTAGATTTGCCAACTGAAATATTTCTCATGACCTGAGAGAACCAAAACTGACTTTAAAAACTGAGTTAGTTGAGTTAGTTTTGATGCTCCCAGAAGAGACAGACAGTGAAGTTTAACTACACATGTGGGAATAGCTGATTACAGCATGTTCAACACACATTTCCAAATTTGGGGACAAATTCAGTATGAAAAAAACACAAACCAAAGCACACAATACATCATAACAGTGTGGGTTTGTTTGTCAGAACATGGCTGCTATCAGCTATTCCCACATGTGTAGTCAAACCTCACTGTCTATCTCTCTTTGGTGGATTGTCCCATCCTTCCACACCCAAGGATAGGATAATTTCTGGAGGAAAATTGGTACTTTCCTGGCTGCTAATTCCTTATACCGATGTAAAATTCAGGTTAACGCAGAAACAGCACAACAACAGAACACAGTCATGTTCCCTGCAGGGCCGTTTGATATGAAGCGCTGGGGTTCCAGTTCAATCAGGGCCCTAACGAGAGCGCTGCCTTTGGACTTCATTAAACACATTTCACGTAGGACACAGCTGTCAGAGACCCGTCATGTGCGTTGATTAAATGTTCAGAGGGGGCTAGCAGAGCAACATGAAAAAAAATGTATAAGCTGGATGTGAATCAGGCTGTAAACCTCAGTTAGAAATAGATCAAATCAGTCATATTTCACCTCTCACACACATAGACACACACTAACACACTTAAACAGAGTTTCAGAAAGACACTCATGTTTTGAAATGCTCAGCTGCTTCACTCGCTTACAGTTTCTTCTGTTCAGACCTTCCAGGAAAAAGTGGAGATGTTTCTCTTTCTATATCCGATTCTCATCTGCTCTCAAATCCTCCTCCAGAGGCCTGCAGACATCTACAAAGATTTTTAGGCTCTGTGATATTCTGCTCTGTAGATAAATCTATTGTTTTAACACATTTTATCAACTGGCAGGTGGAAAATCATCAGTCTGATCTCTCATGATAATTAATATGACGATTTTTTCAAAATTCTTGGTTAGTGATTTATTCAGCTCGCTGTGAGCAATGACAATATTGCAAATTTTGCCAAACACCAATAAAAAACTCTGTAATGAGACAGCCCATAAATACAAACAACATCTGAACCATGTCTGAAGAACAAGCAAAAAGATCTATTTAAATACCTAAATGTTCTTACAATAAAAAAAAAACATTTTATAGCTCAACACATGGCTGGAGAAAACAAACACACACACGTTTTCCTGTCTTCATAATGACATCATCACCAGCCCTGATAATGACTGAAACCCATAAACAGCATCAACTATATGAAGACATGAAGCACATGCAAGAGAACATCACTCACAGCTGTATGTGTGTGTTTGATACATTCCTGCTGTATTATAGAGGAATGTAAGCTTTGATGTCTGATGAATAAGAACAGATGCGTGCATGTGTGTCAGCGGGAGTCCTAAGAGCCCCCCCCCTCTCTCTCTCTGACACACACACTTGTGTTTCTGAACACTGATGTGAAAACCTCAAACCTGAAAAAAAGCTTTTAAATTTTATTTAACAGTGAAAGTGCATTTAAGGTTGTGTTTGCGTTCTCTGGTTTAAGCCCTGTGACATGAGTGTTCAAACATGCCACAATGACCAGCAGATGAAACAATAGACAGTTTACTGCATCAGGTTTTACACAACTGGGTCAGTGAGGGAAAACCCGCTGTCAATGGCTCTAAAGCAAATATCTGCTGTTCTCTTTGTATATGAAGACAGTATTTGAAATATAAATGACTAACCCTGTATTTGTCAAACACTACAAGAAGCTTCACCTTATCAACACACACAGGCAAAGGCCCTAAAACTCACAGTCTGGAATGGATCTGGATTTGAAAGGCATTCCTCTGCGCTGGATTGTTTTCAGCTGTACTGTCACATTCAGGGGGAAGAAGTGTCAAATACTGTGATTTAGCTCATAAATTCCGGTTCGAGGGGTGACACTTCAGCAAGCGCATTTTGGGCGTAAAAACGAAGCTTTTACTGTGGTGTGTGTGAACAGAATGCAGGAGTCATTCCAGAACTCTGCAGTAAAGCACACTAATGGATGTGTTATTTGTGCTCTGCAGTAACAGTACGTTCTCTCTGGATTGTCACGGATGATTTTAACATTACTAGAAACTACACTGGAGACAGACAGACTGGTAGAAATGTACCAGAAATGGCACAAAATGTACGAATGAGCCAAAACATACTTGTTTCTATGTTTTTCTACTACTGCATAAAAAGACCTTCAGTTCTGTTTAAACAGGGAATTGGTCAGTATTATGTTATACAATTTTAAGAAAAATTCAGTCATGCATATTTACAACAATGGTCATGAATTCACCAGTTCAGCATGTGAATTTTGTTGGTCGTACAATATATGTACGTACATATACATACAATATGAACATAACAGAAGTCTGTGTGTACGGATGAGATGAAACACTAGCAACAGGAGTGAGAACAGTCTGAACACGACCGGTCGAACCAAACCAGAAGGTGAAGTTGAACAGTGTGGAGGAAGAGTGTGTGTGTGTGTGAAACCAAAGGGCCACAGCGGTTCTTCTGCTTCTTCATGTTATTTTTTCAGCTTTTAAAATGACCTCAGTTGTTTGTGTTCTATTTAAATGTAACCTCATTTCAGATTCCCTCTGAAAGACTGATGGGGGGGGCTATATTTAGCAGTGTTGTGTTCAAGGTAATCTTCAGTCACATTTGTGCTGCTCTCTGGGGTTTTCCAGCAAATGTGAAACTGAAAGTTCAGTCTTATTTTCTTACTCATCATCCCAGCAATTTGCATTAACATTAATAAGATTTTACAGCCAAAACACACAAATTCAAAGCATAAAACACCCATGTTAACCAGAGCTGTGTTGAACTTATATGATAAAGTCAGCAAAAATACTGGTTTATTTTCTTACTACAAAAAAAGCTAATTATTTAATACCTTTAGCTTAACTTTAACTACCCTTTATTAAATTAAAATCAAACAATTCTGTCTTTTGAGACTTTACAAAAGCTTGGACTCTCAGTTTGACTTGTCCCTGGTCAAATTATTCTTAAGGGATACTGATACTTTCTATATTAACTTGGAACCACAATCTTTGATTCTTCAATGGATCCTTAAAGAATGAAAGATTGTTCTGTCACACTGAAGCTAAAAAACTGGAACTTGTGTTTAAATAAATGCATTACAGAAATTACACTTGATGAGTATGTTTTGATGAGTGACCGATTTAATAACAGTGACCGACTAATGAAACTCAGATACAGATAGTTTAAGTGTCAAACACGCACATGACGCAACAAGTAAAAAATGAGCTTAATCAGGTGTTTTGTGAACGGCAGATTTAAACATGTCCACTAACTAACACCACAAGCTTTTGTGAATGTAAATTCAGAGGAAAGCACTGAAGCAGGTGGTGAGCGGTGAGAACATCAGCCCTTTCCATCGGAATACTGCACAATTCCACAAGGATACCAGCAATTCAAAGTAGGAAAGTCCCAGCTGGTTTTACTCCCAGCTGTCTGCGTAACAGTGACCAGTGCTGCGACTTACGGTTCAACGCCTGCCCACTACACACAAGCTGGAATCCACCCAGAAGCACTAGCATTACACAGCCTCATTTACACACACACAAACATACACACCCACACAACACAGCAGTTATTTCCATCACAATGAGACACTAACAGGGAAACTCACTTTATCAACAGATAGAATGACGCTGGTACTTTCCACACACACACACTCGGGCTTCAAAACGGTATCGTGTCCCTCCAAGCATAAGGACTGATGAGAAGCGATCGTGCCTGTCCGCGTGCGGAAAGTAAAATCACAAACAGGTTTAAATATGACACGCGGGCGGCTCTCACAGTCGGGTGTTTCGTGAGTGCACCTGCTGGCACACCTGTTAAAACACCCTGAGAAAACAATGACTTACATGAGCAAGTGTGAGTTTCGTAGTTTATACAGTTAAATCAGGATACACGAATGAGACTGTGAGCAAAGAAGAGCATTTGATCAGGAGTGAGGCAGATCAGCAAAACAACCGCAAAGATGTTATTTCCACCAATCAGAGTGCAGAACCAGAACGAACAAGAGAGCTGAACATGAAGCAAGAGTATCTCACAGGAAACATTCCAGTCTGATCCTACAAGACCCTTAAAGATCCTTAAAACTGTAGAATTGAACAAAAACATTGCCGTTTCTTTTCTTTTGAATAACAGATAAAAACTCTGAATAGACTGAAACGCTACAGAGACGCTGTCACGCGCTCAGACTCTGAATGCTCCTCTATAGTTATGACAGCACAAATACTGAAGATCCAACGCAAGACTCGGTTCTGGGAAATGGATGCTGACGGCTCCTGTAATTCTCTCATGTTCCTCATTGGGTCTCAATGTCTACTCACGTCTGCAGGAGCGCACGCATTATATCAAAATTAGTCATTTTCAGGTGCTTCACTGTGATTGGTCAGTGCACGCCTCCGTCGGGCTGACTGCCGCCCCCTCGTCATTACTGCTGTCCACTTCCTGTTCCATGGCAGACTCCTCGTCCAGACGCTGACTGGTGTAATCGCTGATCTCCAGGAAGCCACTGGGCTCCACCACCACATTAGACTGGCTGGAGTCAGGCATGATGGAGAATTGAGGAATCACCTGCAGAAAGCCACCACACATATCAGCCGAAGAAAGATCTAGACTCACACTCACACAGCAGCAGGATGGATCAGGTGCTCACACCTCAACTGTCTCTCACTAAATACAAACAATTTACACAGAAAAACATCCGCTGCTTTCTAATAAATACTGGAGTTCTTTACAGTAACTGGCACTGAAGAATCCCTTCATAATGAGATGAGGAACATGTACTGAAACAGGAGTGCAGTGATGTTCAAGCACTAACACAACAGATGGTTTGTGTCTGTGATTAATTCAGCTCATGGCTGCTCATCACCTGTATGATGTCCATGTCTTTGCTCTTGA
>JAZGTK010007042.1:0-19897 GCA_036877625.1 Ambastaia sidthimunki | reverse complement strand
TGATTAATCAATAATTAATTGCACAAATGAAACAGAACCAGCTCATAATCAGGAGTAAATGAGTTTATCACCCTCATCCTGTTTGCAGTGTGTTTCATCAGCATCTGAGCGCTGGTTCTCTTGAATGTTGGTTTGGGAGTGTTTTGAAGGCTTCTGGTGTGTCTTGCACGTTTTGCACGTTTTTTGTGACTCTCTCGCTGTTTCTTTCTTCATTTACACCTCGTGCAGCACTGAGCCGCCACTCTCACCTCTTTATGTACAACTGCTGTCTATGAATGAAAAACTCCAGACAACATAAAGCTCGTCATTCTATTCTTTCATGTCTGTTGTGTTTCACCTCTTTTGTTTAATCTGCTTGCTAATACTTCTCCAGACAAAAGGTGTTACTCTTCCGAGCAGCCTCTCCTGGAATAGTCACACTGTCTCAGTTACGCCCAGACGGAGATCTTTTATCTGTTCTTGCTGAAGCGTTTTTCTCCTGAGCTCCTAATGTGCAGTTGATTGCCTCCAGAGCTTGTTGTAATCTTCATACATGCGTTCATAATTCCTAATTATAAGCATCCATTTCACAATCAGTTTTAAACGCAGGTGAAACTGTAAATCACTGTTACACGGGCTTGAGTTTTTCTCTAGTTTTTGTCTCCTTGGAAACGATTTAGTTTTTTTGTCTTATTTGTGATCAGGCAGCAGTTAAATGCAGATCAAATACAAGGAGACAGAAGTAGATTACTGGTGTTTGCTGTGCAAAATCTGTCACCGCTGGTGTAGATTACTGGCCCAATTCAAAATAGCTCAGCTTCATGTCTCTGTGATATGTCTCAGATCTCAGCTTATCCCTTTTGTGTTGTAGGTCTTTGAATGTTTTTGCCCAGTTTACAGTCCACTAGGTAAGCATGAACATTTAGAAATGTAATAGCGCACTATCCTCAACAAACCACAAGATATGAGGCAAAGTTTAAGAGATTTGTCCAAAACATTATCCCCAAGTATGAACGATAAAAACAATATTGCTTTTCTTAGCAAGCACCAGTAACTGTTTATCAAGCAGACTTGACTTTCAGAGATAAAAGGTCACAACAGTTGTGATAGCTGGACAATGAGACGTGTTTAAAACATGTACAGAGAGAAAGTCACTCCACAATAAAAACTTGCTCAGTTTGGTCTTTAATCTGTCTAAGATATGTGCTTTAGTTTTTCTTATACTGACCTAAACTTTTCGTGAATCACAAATATTGTATTTTGCTCGGTTAATTTATAGTCATTTTCTTCAGAGTGTCTCTGGGTTGTAATTGTTGTTGTTATCAGGCAGAAATTGTGACTAGCATGTCAAGATAACCGTAATACTAACTAATCCATGTTTCAGAACTGAGTGAGTGTCCAACTAGAGAAGAACTGACGGTAAATCAGCCGTCACATGGATTAGCTTTAGCAGGCACGAAAAACAGCCTGATGGTGACGTGAAATCCATATTCTTCAACTTCTCTGGCTAACCGTCGTGTATTTGTCATAAGAGGCCTGTGGTCTTTTAAACACATCAATAAAAACAAATCACTCGGTTTTATTAACAGTTAAGCATGTCTGTGAGAAGTTATTTTTGTGTTTTTTTGGTGTCAAGAATTATTCTGTTATTTTTATTTTTGTGTCTTGCTGTTGTGTATTTTTCGTTTAGCAGCATTTGCTAAAGCAAGCGTCAGTATTACTGCAACTTATATATCTGGAGTTCAAACTAAATATTAAACTTTGACATTCATTCTAGATGTTGGGCAACAATCATGAATTATTACTAAAAGATAAATGTCCCTCCGTTTTACATTAAAAGTGAATTTAGAGGAGCCACATACAGGAAAGAGAATATCAGGTGACTTGAGGGAGAGCATTTGACTTGTACAAAACAACGAGCTTAAAAGCACTCAGAACACATTAGTGAGCTCACAGTATCACATATCTTCATATCCAGTGTTGACATGCAGTCTGATAACAGTCACAAAAATCGAGTTAACTGTTTACAGGCTCGTCTTTCCATCTCATTCTTGTCATTTTCCTTGGGCTGCAATTATTTGCTCTTTTTCTTGCTCTCTTTCTCCGTCTTTACGCAGTCATGCTATGAAGCTTCTGACAGTCTGTCAGTGAGTTATTTGACTGGAGGGGCAGGCGGTAAAACTCAGCTGTCACTTCCTGTACGAATGTTTCCCATCAGCTGAGACGTTTCTTATTATTTCATTCCCCAGGTCCCAATGCTGCAGCTGCACTCACAAACAAACCCCCGTCCTCTCACAGTTTACTCTACTAACAGACTGTCATGACTGTAGCATGTTACGCCACCACAATATTCATATACTATTGTATTCACAAAAACTACATACTCTTCAATGTTATGCTCCAAAAAACGTTTTTTGATTCTTTTTGAAGAATGGAATATTGTTGCATGTTTTTACCGTGTGTTTACTCAATCCTGTAGGTTATTTTTCAGTACCATCTGAAAAAGTACCATCCCCAACATAAAAAAAAACATGGTAATACCACGGTACCGGATTGCTCACATATGGGGGTCTCTCCACTCTGCTGTGTCACTTCAGACGTTTAAACAGGACAGTCAGACGACAGGATCATCGCTGACAGCGACGGCTGCCCCATTCCAGCACACTGAGGGTTAATTTTTCAGTCAGCAGTGTTGTTGTGTCTGCATTCATCAGCTCTGAATCTGTGTGTGAGAAACTCAGATTGGGTCGACTGCCTGGAGGCAAATTGATATGTGCAGTGAAGTGTCGCCAAGGGGATTTTTAATATTTTTTAAGAGTGACACCTCTAAAGACACAGCGAAGCTATAAAATAAGAGCAAGGAGAGAGAGAGATCCATTTTTATTACTGGTGTTTGCTAAAACCAGCCGCGTCATCATTATAGCTCACACTCAGGGTCAGGAATTTGAACAACCCAGATCCCTAACTAGTGCACTTCATTTTGGTGTGTAACTCTGCCCACACCATCTGTTCTACAATCAACACTGAGTTCTGCCTGCGTTCTTCTATAAATAACTTCTTTTGTGTTTCACAGAGCAAAGAAAGTCCTAGAGGAAAGATATGAGTGTAAATGATTTTTTATTTTGGGAGCGCTGTCCCTTTAAATGATGTTTTGGTGGCCACAGCTCGTGGGGGTTCGAACCAGAAAATGTTTTGAGCGTGACCACTACACCACAGTATATAAATCAACATAACACACTGTTTATTGTCGTTTAGAAATATGATACAGTACTATACTGCTGAACATAACTGTCATTAACACAAGGAAATGTATGTCTCAGCATTATACCTCCGCTCAGGGCTCTGTGTTGTCCTCCTGTCTCAGTAGATGCACAGATGTAATCAAAACAAGCGGAGGTTGTAAACACTCACAGAAGCACATGGTGACATCTGTCTGCCTGTCGGTAAACTTCCAGAATTCACACCCAAACCTGCAGATTAATTAACACCTGTCACAGAACACGAGAGAGATTCAGAACAGAACTGACATTTTATCACAGCAAACCATGAACGTCAGACACAACATACAATAGAATAGATGTAATATCACATTACTCTGTATACATACTGTGCGGTTAAATTACTTTATCATGGTTTTTACTGGGTGATGTTGTTATGGTGGTACAGTACATGGAATAGAATAAAATATTGTATTACCATTCAAGTGTGTAACGTGATTTTTTTCTATTGCTTAAAGCTTTTAGCTTTTTTAATGTCTGTAATCGACTCATTTTGTTATATTATGTATGTGTTTGAGAGGCCACGCAAATGTTTACTTAAATTAGTATTGACTTCATATACAGCCCATAGAAGCCTGAAGAGTTAATATTGTCTGCTTATAGCCTCTTTTACACAGAAATCCTGGTAAATTACCAGCAAATTACCAAAATGAATTTACTGGTAAATACAGAAATGTGCTGTTTACACAAGCAATAGTGTTTCATCTTTTTACAGGTAACGTACCATTCACACATCAATAGCAGAGCACCAGTAAACTCTGTGATGTCAGTAACTGCGAGTGAGTGCCAAACACTTGTGTTTTTAAACATGACGGGGTTTGACTTTGTTTCTAAATGCATATGGTCCGTATTTTTGTTGCAGTCAACAGTTACAGTCAAGCAGTTACTTTTGACCTAATGACATCATATTAGACAAACATCTCTGCTTCTGTAAACAGTGAAGATTAAACGTGTCACCCACCCCCCGTGTGTTCTGATTGGCTCAAAGCAGACTTTTACACGTTCTGTTTTACCGGTTTTTCTGAGTTTACCGGTAATCGTGCGGTTCTGCGCTCACACAGAACCTTACAGGTAAATTACTGGTTATGCTACTTCTCTTACTGGGAAATTGCCAGAGACGATTTACCAGTAATTTTTTTAAAAGGTCCACACTTTTCACACATGATCTCTTAATGGTAATTTTCCAGTAATTTACCAGTAGAAACAGGGGCTATTGTCTCTGTTTGGGTCTCAGATTCACGTTTTTAAATCCTTCACTATCATTAAATATTGTTCTATATAATTAACTGTTTCTTAATGTCGTGCACCTTGTAATGATCATAACCTGCTCTTCATTTTGTTGCAATTACTAAGATCACTGTAGCTTGACAAACACAATGTTCCTCAATTCAGCATCATTCTGACATTTAATTAAAACACAAACTCTCTTCTCTTCCAGGAAACCAAAATCAACTGTGTGCGACTCGCTACCAAAGGTATGAGAATCATTTCACTTACTGTTAGCTTGTACGAATGATACATTTTATTGAGTTTTTTTAATGTTATTATTATTGGTTTGTTCATTTATTAGCTTGTTCTTTTGGGGACGTGCTTTAAGAAAGTTAATTGGTTGCGTTGACATTTTGGTAGTTTGTTTAATGAATTGAGCCACGACTGAAGTCCCGGAAGCCCAACACACTCAATGAAACTGAAGTAATGTTGCGGTTGGAATTAAGTGGGCTTTACCGATGGAATATTAAAGTGATATTTTGCTCAGCATTCGTAATAGACCTTTGATTTTATTGTGGAACCCATTACTAAACATGATGAGGTAAAAAGGCGTTTCATTTAGGCTGTACAGTCTAAAAAACTCAGCTGAATTTAACAATTATATCAGACTGAGACTGAAATTCCATTTTATTTTACCTGCATGATTATCTGCCCCCGGCCAACAATTCTGTTGCCTTTCTTTTGCTCCATTTCATTCCCTCTGTAGACAATCCTTTTACATAATCACATCCAGATATAGAGAAATCACAAGAGACAGTCTTTTATTTAATGGATATTCCTGAAGAAGAGACACTGTAGAGCACTACAGAGACATCACTTTTTATTTCTCCTCCTCATTCCTTGGTTTCCTTTGTTCTTTCATCCCTTCTGGCTTTTTATCCATCTTATTCAATAAGCTTCCGCACACACCTGTTTGTTTGTTTGCTTGTTTGTTTTGCTGAACTCATTTCGTTTTGCTCATGTCAGGCTTTTTTTTGTCATGCCCTGTTTTTCTTTCATATCTCAGATATCTCGCCCTGAGTTGGGTTCTTATTACGATTGTAAAACAACCAATTACTTTATGTTTCTGCTTTAGAAAGACATGCTTGAAACTTTGTGATGCCTTCAATACAAACATTTGAAAGTTTCATCTGTTTACGTCTTTTCTTGCCTTTTTATTGTTGATGTTTTTAGGGTTTTAGATTAAGGGGCGAATTCACTAAACCATGTTTCAGAGCAAAAAGTATTCAGTTGTTGGTAAATCACTCGCTGTCCGCTTTAACCAGCTGCTAAATGTCTGAAGTTGTATCGTGTTTAATAGGTCACTATGATTGTGGTGCAGAACTGTTTTTAATGTCATTTAGGTTTATTGTAGCGTGAAACTCGTCGCTACTTGTTGTTTTACTCAACAGAGTGACAGTGGTGGAGAGATGCTGTTCAGTGACGTATGAACAGCTCACTGAATCCTCCACAACCAAAACTGCATCACGCCAATTGATTTATCGCTAAGTTTCAGCCTCGTTTGTGTCATTAACTGATTTGTTTTTATTTCTTTAGTCAATTGGATGTTTAGGCGACGCAGAGAACGCATGCTCATAAATGACACAGTTCATTTTTAGTGAATTCTCCCCACATGTATTTGCTAAAAGTTCAAACATTTGTGATTACGTTCTCTCATTTCTTTCTCTAGTTGGAGTCTCAGAATAGAATCCAAAGTCACATTTATGAAGGCTTAACTGTAAAAAAATACAACCCTATGAAACACACTCATTTAAAACTTTTCTGTGACTCTCATATCTACCCTGTCAGTTCTGCTAGATGATTCTGGAATCAAATTAATTTTCACTTATAATCTCTCAACTCATGACCTACAATATCTGTTGTAAATGTATCCGAGGAATATCAGTTTCCTTTCCAGCCTAATGTTACTCCCTCCAGAAGCAGCTCAGAGAATCCTTCTTCAAGTTGAAAGCATAATTCTTTAGACTATTTTTTCTTTCCTTCTTTTCTCTCATGCATGCCGGCCTGGAACTTTAAACCTTGTGTTAGTGGTAATAGGTAGGGGACAAAACACCACGCCCTACATACTTGTAATTCCCAGTGAAGGTGAATATTTAACCATAGTCAAACTTTTCTTTCTTCTTCGTTTCTCCACTCACATCTCCTGCGCTGTCTCCAGCTTCACACTGTTTTGTTTTGGGATTGTGTTCTTTTCTTTTGCTTCTCACCATCAACATCCTGATGCAGTTTTTTGTTTGCATGTCTGATCCACTAAAAGTCCAGCTGCTTTTCATTGATTTCATTGGTCCTGCTGTAACTTAAACCCTGAGAATGTTCAGTAACACCCACATGTCTCAATTGACCGTATTATTATTAATATTTCATGTTCCAAAAGTATAAGACTCTCTCTCTTCTGTGGTTTTGCTCATGATCTTGTTAGGCTCTGAGAAAATGAATCATTGGTAACGTTTGTTTTTTTATATACAGAAATATTAACTTGTCAATCAAATAGTGTTTGATGCCTGATCTTTTATTTTGATTTAGAAACTTTTTCTGCTGTACAGTAATTGTTTATTAGAGTCTTTAATATATTAGATTGTAGGATTGGACGATATATAAGATATTCATAAAGGTGTCGGTATATTTAATAAAAATAACCCGCATTGTGAATACAGTTATTGCGTTTTATATTTAGCTATAAACGCTTTGCACTCAAAATATCAGTGTATAAATGCAGGTATTTTCAGTTCTATTATCAAGAGCTTAAGAAGTTTCTGAGCAAAATGTGAAAACAAAGAGACACATGTATGTTACGTGACCTGCAGCTCCACCCTTACATGTGACACGTCACCTGACATGACCCCAGTCATACACTCTGATCTGCCAGCCTGACCTTTCTGTGTGCATGTGTGTGTGAGCGTGTGTGTGTTTGACATGTTATTTTGTGTACACAAATAAGGTAATATGTTTATTATTGCTCTCTCTCTGTACATATTAACAAAAATTTACATATCTACATATCAGTATAGATCAGGTGTCAAGCACCCACCCAAACACACACATACACACACACACACAAACAAGTGTAGTCGCGGTACAACACACACACACACACAAACAAGTGTAGTCGCGGTACAATACACACACACACACACACAGAGGTGTGTGTAGTTGTGGTACAGTACACACACACACACACACAGAGGTGTGTGTAGTCGTGGTACAGTACACACACACACACACACACAGGTGTATATACTCTCCGTACAGAAGCTGAAACACGTCTCATTGCTTCTCTATTTCCCTCTGTGATCATATACAATATGTTCAATTGCTCAGACTGAAATTACAAATTGCCTGCAGAATAAGGCTCAGATTTCAGTCCTGGTGGATAAACTGTACAGGAGTCATAGTTTAGTCAACTTTAATGTCAGCCAGTGGAGCGATAAGATGCTTAATGGACTGAGTTATGCAGATTCAGTCTGTCCTCACGTTACATTTTCATACATATTTTGACACATTGTTTTAAGAACCATAATTCTATGTGCATTTGAGAGTAAAGTAGCCCTAGTTAGACACTAGACATGTATTCTGGTTATCAGATATTACTGGAACACACACATCGTTAACATGAGAAACTACATTTAGTTCCACTCTATTAAAAATCACTTTGATAACAGTTTGTGTTATTAGTAATTGCAGACTAGCATTATTTGTTGCAGATGCGGTTTGTTTGATATTTGTATCTAGTATTATTAATACAAGTGTAGTTTGTCCAAATCACTAAGAGTCACTATGAAACCGAAACAAAACTGTATTTCTTTCCATGTCTGTACAGTTTTGAAAAGCATCGTGCATTATTCAAGCAGACTTTGAGATCGAAATCAACTGGCAGTTTACACAAATACTTTTTTCTCCAGTGCCTGAAATGAAAGTAAACTCTACACCAGAATTATTCTGTAGCAATTCTTTAACAGAACCCAAACAAAAGGGATTTTAAACTAAATGACTTTACAATCCAGCCTTTAATCTCTTTGTTTCATATAGCAGTGGGCTGTAGAAGTGAAACGCTTTCAACTTTAGCGTCATGTTTTGTTTACTGGACTGCCTGGTCTTAATCCAGGTTCATTTGAGATTATAGTACTGTTAGATGCATCCAGCTACACAGCTTTAATCCCAGCGAATGCTAAACAACAGCATTACCTTTCTCTGCCACAGATATCAGCGTTGATATGCACCAATAATGGGCCCACAGAGGTGCTTTAAATAAAGTTTGACACAGCAGTAGCTTTTTTCACACGCAAACACATCGGCAGTGAATCTTGCAGAATGACGCCAATTAAAACGCCCACCCCTATATGGTGGGGATTAAGTTTTAATAATACGGGCTTTATTAATAATTCCTTTTTTATCTTTGATTTAACCCCCTCAGAACGGTTTGCATATTCCTGTATTTTTATTACGCAGACAATCGTAGCTTGTGAGGGAGGGGAAGCTTTTCATCAAGAGTGGATTATGTTTTATATTTTACAGAAGGTCTTACAGTTAAGAAACGTTGTCCTCTGATCATTGTCTGGTTTAGATGAGTGTGAAAGCAGATAAAATGCACATGCATTGGTCAAAACCAGTAATGCACTTACAACAGAAGTGTGTGTGTCGCCCCGTGTGTCCCTGATATGAAAGCCAAGTCAAAAGTTCTACAGTAAACACTTTCTGCAATGTCACACAAGTTGGAAAAATGAGCCAATCTTTTGGTAGGATATAGGAAAGATTGTCATATTGGAAGAGAGGATAGTGTTGACTAAAATAACATCAGAAATAGACTGAGGAGTGTGTGGTGTGTGTGTATTGGGGTGTGTGTATATTAGTGTGTGTGTGAATCATGAACTGTTGAACCCAATCAGATTGGACCAGACTGAGGATATAGAGTTCAGTTACCACATTGTTAGAACCGGTGGACGGCTCATAGCCCATCCACATCTCAAACATCTCTCCACTGACAGCTGGAGATAGAGCAAATGTGTTTGGTGGGAAAGAGCAGCCGTGTTAGAACAGATCAGCTCGCTTTTCTCTGAAAGGTCAGAAAGAAGCAGAAGTTCTGATCATTCTCAGAGTTTTGTTTCAGAGAGGTGTTCTGTATCATTTCGAGTTCTTTGGGGTTACAGAACACTTCTAGAAAACATCAGCAGCTGGTCAAACGGTTCTCTGAAATCAGAGAACTTCTACATTTTCTCTGATGAATCTACCAGGAACATCTTAAATGTTTGATATCTTAAGTTTATTAGGATATTCTGGGTAGTTGATAGGTCATTGCTAAGCTCTGATTGGGTACTTACAGTGTTGGCCCTTGGCTCCACCTCCTGTCTCTGTCACTCTGCTCTGTAGATATGATTTAGGTTTTGAATGTAAGACTGAAGGATTTTTTGAGGTATGATTCATGCCTGCAGCATAACAGGACAAATTACACAACAAAGTTTAATACTTTGTTTGTTCAAAGGCATGAGATTAGATTCAGTGTTTAGGATCGCTGCTTTTAATACCTTTTGGGTTTTAGTTCATCTGAACACAGTTCCAAAAATGTCATTTTGGTCGAATGTTTAATCTTCTCATGCTCAAAGAGAACCTTACGGTTTGGTGGAGGTAAAAAAATAAATTGTTGAATCCGCATGAAAGCGAGTCGCCCACACACCTGTAAACAGAGATCAATGCATTAATACACCACTGATTGTTCAAGGTTTCCCATTGGCAGAAGCACAAGTTAAAAGAGAAGGAAATGTAAATGTAACGTAATTGTTTAATCATCAGAAAAGGCGATTGCATGCTCTGCAGAGATTTGTGTCTCTGGAGGTATTTTACGCAACCGTTTATTTCTGTCTTTTAAACGCCGTGTGCAGCCTTTCATCTCTGTTGTAATATCAGGATTTATGGAGATTATTATGCAGTGAAATATGTTTCATTTTAGTTTGCCTTTTAAAAAATTAACCTGATGATTGTGATCTTCAGCTGTGAATTTCTGCATCTACTGCAACAGCTGAAATTCTGTGCTTCAGAATAATGGCAATTTCACAGTAGAGTTACACGCCTGATGAGGGCAGAGGAGTGTTTGTGAGACACGCTATCTCCACTGTTTTCCAAAAGTCATGCATGGTTGTACAGACTTTATTCAGACACCATTATAATAACAATAGACTGACAGAACGTGCTGTTTCCTGCGAGTTGTGCATGCAGCAGCAGCCAAACACACACAGACACACACACACTTCAAATGCCTTGCATGATTTCCCATCATCATTCTTTTTTCAAATCTTTTCTTTGGTTAATATTTTCTGTATCTCCACTTTGCCTGCATTTATTGCGTTTATGCGTCTTTCTGTTGCACTTGCATCAGCACACATGCACTTTCTAACCCAAAATCCATAGGCCCAAAATGTTTCATTTCACAGTGATCTAATATTTGAAGCTCCTTTAGGTCTTTTTGTGTGTTTGTTTGTTGCCTGTTAATTAAAACCATTCAGTGAACGATTCCCCTTTGCCATAGACTCACACATAGTAATTATCAATGTCACTCGTGCATTCGTTGTGTCTGTATTATGATGCGTTTGTTTTGATTGTAATTGTGTGTTTGTGTGTGTTTCTCTTGCATATGTTTGGGTGAATGATGTTTATGTCTGACTGGTTGTGTGTGTGTGTCTGTGTGTGTGTCTGTGTGTGTGTCTGTGTGTATGCTCTTTCGTGTGTTTTTATTTGATCCATGTCAGTGTGGAATATTCCACAGCAGCTGGTGTTAGTTAAAAGCCTCTCTCTCTTCTTTGTGATGTACTTGTTGCTTTAAAGGTGCATCTACCCAGAATTCTAACGACACAGAGCCTGAGAAACAGGTGGACAGCACCGTGAAGATGGCTGGTGTCATTGCTGGAGTCCTCATGTTTTTCATCATTCTTCTGGGTGTTCTCCTCACCTTCAAACGGAGGTACTGCTCCCACCCACACACACACACCACTGTAGCTGAGTAATACAACAAATAATATCATTTATAAAAATACACAAATACCATACGTTATAGTTCAAAAGAACACACAAGACATATTTTTTGGAAACATTATGTTTTTGGAATATTTTGAGGGTGGTAGTTAGCATTGCTTTTAACATACTCAGCTTTTGTGTCTCCTGGTGAAACATGCACTCTGGCTTCCTTTCATTACATCACTTCCTGTCACCAATTTTAACGCTCACCCCCCTCCCAACACATTTCTTCCTCCCTCCCTTGTGGTGGGAGAACACACCCTCATGTCATTCTATATAAAACCCTCCACTGCCCATAATCTCACAAACTACAACTCGCACCCTGATCGCAGTTTTATGTTCCTTATTGGTTTTCTTGTAGTGTTTGTATATGTTTGTTTATCTCTTTGCTTTGAGCCCAAGTTGAAAATTAAAGGGGGGTTAGGAGGTGTTTTACCCCCCCATTAGGGCTTAAACTTTTCAAATGAGGTTAAGGTGCACAAAAAATGTGCTAATATTAGTGAAAACATGAGCCAAAGTAATTTTACATACTGCATTACTCAGATGATTGAATAAGTTACTGACAACCTGATGCATGTTAGCCTAAAGCCTGGATTTCTTTTTGTTTCTCAACCTGCTAATTGCTCACAATGTCAAGGCAGTAACTTGGACGTTAGTTAGTTTGCGGTACATTGCCCATGTGAGCCACAGCCGGAAACACAATAGCGGTTAAAACCAGCAGCTAAATCAATAAGCTCTAATTACTATGAATTGTAAAAGAGAGCCTGACATCACCATTGTTAATGCGTTACTGTCTAGAACAGCGTGAAATGAAACTTAATGATAGATCTCACTATTAAAAGAACAGAAATCAAAAGGTTCACCATGAATAGCCCCAGTAGGTGTTTATCTTCCAGTCTGTGGCACTGGGGCAGAAACCTGAAGCTCTGCTCTGATATTACAATAATAGCTTGTGCTTTTTCTTCCTTCATTTTTCTGGTGCATTGTGGGTAGTGACATAAGTTATATGCAGATACTGGATTCTCATAAAAAGCTGCGGTCTGAAAAATCTGAAAACTTTATTTTTACTTTGTTTGCATGTAGAGGCATCTGTTCTACAGTCTAGTAACTCCTCTGCTGTCCACTGTGTACATCTGAGAATCTAACGTTACTGCAAGAACGGTTTCTTAGAACTTTGAGAGAACAGTAACGAGAACATTCCCAGTTAGCTGTGGGTTAATATTAAGAGTAGAAAATAAAGTTAAAATGGTGTGCCGCAATGCATTCTGGGATTGCTTCATCCACAACAAATACATGTTGGCTGCTTTATAGTTTGATGCCTTAAATTAGGCAGCTCACCAGAGTTTAAAACGTAGCCTGTTTGCACATGAGTGTCTAAAAAGTAAAGAATTCAGTTTGCACAACAACACTCTCTGTATTTAGGGACAAGACAAAATTGCTTATCCTTTCACTTCATTTGATCATTCATATTTTAGCCAGTGACACAGTGCTTGAGTCAGACGATGTCTTTACATGTTTTTCAGTCACTATTAATTATTTGTGTGGCATAAAATGCTCAGAGTCTCATAAGCTATGCTTTTCATCTGTTAGAGCTTGTGTAAAACATGTTTTTAAAGGCATAAGAGATGGGCTTCAGTTTTATACTAATAATACAAGAATAAATGGAGTGGACAGGCTGAGTCTAATGGCAAATTGATGTTTTACTTCTTGGTAATAGAAAGTCCCCTCAGGCGTCTTTGAGCGAGTCTGGGATAGATTCTGATTAATAATGTATGACTCATAAAGCTCTTAAAGTTGGAATTGTGGCATTTGACAGTCTTGGTCTTCCACAGAAGATTGGATGCTGCTGTTTAATTTGGACACCAAAACATTCTGAACCTGAAAGGGTCATGCAACAGTGATTTTGATCCATAATCTCAAACCTGCTGTTTCCTGATTTCTGTCTGTATAGTACGTCATACTTAAGAGTAAATCCCACAAAACCATTGTATCACATTTCATCCCCAAATCAAAAGACAGAAAAACTGCATTATATTTTACTGGATGAAAATAGTTCATTTAAAAATCCATTACTTGTTTTACATTATGTCAATTTATGATGATTAAGTGCAATTACTCAACATTTTGTGTTTTACTTGAGTTTTTTTTTTTTTGCTATTTCCCTTATTGTAATAATTTATTATAATTTACATCCGGACGAATCAACTGACATGTACAGTGTCTCTGCCCAAATATGATCATCTCATTTTCTGTTACTTTAATGAGAATTTTGAAAGGAAATGTGTTTCATTTTCCTAAAAGATAATGCAAAAACTCTTAACATCATAAAAAGATGTATTTTGATTTTGGACTGAAACTGGACCACAGCATTTTGGCAGTTTTCATGAGGTTGTATTTACTGGTAAATGTGGACATTTTCAGATTTATTTTGAATTGCTGAATGTGGTAACTGGACACATTATTGGTGGGAATGTTTGCACCCTTATCATCCACCATGAGCTATTTCAGTTTTTACAGTTCCAGCTTATAAATTGCTGTTCAAAGTGTAATAGGACGTCACATTTCCATCCCAGCATTCACCTGCTCAAACGTCTTCATTTCAGCCAGTATACATGAGTTTACATGAGTGCAGAGCAATAAATATATACCGACTCAATGTTTGGCCAATCACAGGGAAGCCTGAACTGCTTTATCATGAACTGATGGAATGAAGGTGATGGTGTGTGTGTGTGTATTAACCTCCAGACTCAAACCCTGTCTTTATTTCCTCTCCTCTGTCCTGCGTCCTCTAGAGAAATCCACACCTGGAGAACTCTAAGTGTGGGGTATTGTATGTTTAATTCTAGCCACATTTCTCAGCCGTTTACACGCCATGGTTTATAATTTGATCCCATTTGTGTCATGTTTTACGCTTCTTCATTTTTTGGTTTGTTTTTGTCATTTTGGCACATGCACGGACATTTTGATTTGTGATTATTACACCAGCTCTGTTCCAAAATCTAGTCAACCTTCTTGCAGCCTCTAAACAACCTCCTTACCTCCATGAAACGCTGTAAGTGATTTGGTTCTCCATAATTAGTTCCACGCAGGAGATTCGAGTCAAACATTATTTTAAAAGGAGTTTATCATTAAGGCTAATGACACAGTAGTCATAATATGTGATGCTACCTTTATCATCCGAGACAGCACAGTTGAATTACCTACAACCTTTACATTGGCAACACACTAGCAAGGGTGTAGAATGCTGCCTTTGTAGGTTGGTTGCTAGTTTTTGGAACAGAGCAACAGCGTTTGTTGAGGTTGAAGTACAACACTTTTGCTCGCTGTCCACGTGGCTTGTGTTTGATGTGTGTTTTAATATTTTTTACTGCGTTTTTCATTCTCATTTTAATTGCTTGCTGTGCGTTAAATGTCGCTGTTAAATGTTAGGAACGCTTCTCTGCAGTGATTTGTGCCGGGATCTTCAAGGGTGGGTCGAATGTCACCAGATTAGCATATTAAAATAACTTTAATTTCAACAGCCAATCCCGTCGCCTGTTAGATCACCTTCTCATAAACAGCATTAGCATGTGTCCCGTGGCACGACAGTTACAGTGAAAAGGGCACTTCACGCGCTCTTCTTCCCTCAGAGAGTGGCTTCCAATGACACTAGCGCAATCCAAGCTAGCTGGTAATTATTCCTCTGTAATGCTGTCACAGCCCGGCTCTGTGTGCCGTTACACTAATATGTTGTGTTCATGAGGCAAAAGCTGATTTCTCCCACGCCATACCACCTACACCCTGCGCTGTATAGTGGATTTAGCTTAAAGCTCAGAGGTTGCCAGGTCTTTTCATACAAAATCCACACAGCTGCCTTTTTTGTGACATTACCGAGAAGACATTATAATAGCGCTGCTAAAGGTAGTTTGGCTCAGATTACAGAGGGCAGACTGGAACAGGTGAACGATTTTATGGTTTTGGCAAATTAATTCATGTAGGAATTATGAAGCCAGTAAAGTGGCTCTTTGGATTCAGGGCTCTGAACCAAAATTTCTGCATTGCTGGCGTCTTTATCATGTAGGCCTATTAAATGAAATGTTCTAATACCATTAAAAGAGAGACGTGTAAAACAGCTCTCTTACAAAACGCTTAAACCAAACAAACTGAAATATTCATCGCAATATATCCCAGAAGCATTGTAGAGATTAATTTTGTAGCAGTCTATGACATTTGTTATATTGCATTGATGTTGTAACTTTTATATTTAAATGACTTGTGTTGTGATTGGCTGGTCTTTTTGCATATATTATAAATGATATTATTAGGCTCTGTGTATTGCTGCATTAGTGACAGGTTCATCAAACAATCAGCATTAAACTGTGTATCACACCATCTGTCAGGGCTAGACTGGAGTTTGTTAAAAAAACCTTCACTACAGTAAACATTCTGGTGACACTTTCCAATAAGTTTTCATTTGTTAACGTTAGTTAATGCGTTCGCTAGCATGAACTTATAATGATTAATATATTTGTATATTTGCTTATGCAAATACATTATTCATCATTTGCTCATGTTAGTTCATCATGCGTCAGCTTAACAGATAGAATGAATAGAAAGAACTTTTGATTTTAAAAATGTATTAGTAAATATTGAAATTAACATAAAGATACATTTATGAAGCAGTGCTACTTGTTGGTTTATGTTAACGAAGTAAGAAAATTAATGTTGACAAATAGAGCTTATTGTAAAGTGTTTTTTCTAACATTAGAATATTTTAGAAATTCAGCAGCGCAGCATTTTCTGTTAAAAAATAGTTCTGAACACAGAATCAGATTGTAAATATGTAAATGTGAACTGTCATGTGAAAATATAGATAATGTTACACAAACACACACACACACACACACATACACAGTGTTTTGTACATGTTTCTGTACATGTTTGGTTTACTTTCCAAAACTTTGGGAACAAAATTAAAAAGGTTAAAAAAGAATTGACAACATTAAACATTAATATTAAATTAGACATTTAATTCAGGGTAGGGTTTGTGCTTGTGTTAAGTCTGTTGTAATTATGATTAGCTTTCTATGAAAATGCATGGAAGTTTATGCTATATAGTCATTTAGAGAGCTAGGCAGAATGTGTCTGTGTGTTGGTGTTGTGTGTTTGTCTCACTAACGTACATTTAACGTTTGTGTAAGTCTGAACGAATGAATGAACAATTTTAGAATCTAACAGAGCGTCTCATTTACACTGATTTGCTGAAGTTGTGGAAAGACGTGGGCAGTTGTTTAATTGGACTCTTTTCTGATTGTTAAACAGAACTTACTAAAGGTAAAAAATTCCTCCACGTTGTGGCGTAAGATCGCAGCACAGACGCATGGCACGCGCACCATTATCAGAAGCGCGTTTTCTCTTTCCGCCAGGAACTTTGTTTCAGGAATGATGATAAATCACGGACGGCCCGAAAAATAATAAAGAGCCACTTATGCCTGGAGCTCCTCGCAGTTCTACTCTATTAATATTTATGGGCACCTTCGCCGGCCGCGGCGGTCCTCACTTTACTCTGTTTTATTAATATCATCAGAACAATGTCAGCAGGCTGCTTTAAAGGGCCATTGAGATGAAATGGCCAAAGATGGATGCATGCGCCTGCTGCATATGCATGCCGTGAAACTCGTCGACTGCATGCATCTGTTTCGGCGCTGTCAGGCGCTCGCAAAACACACTCGCCATAACGGCCCATATCCACACTGTTTTTATTGCCTACAGAGAAGTCACCGGGTCATTAATTATATATTTACTTTCCAGATGAAGCGAGCAGTTTAGCGGCCATCACTCGCTTTTATGAAACAGGAAGAATGCGGCCGAGGATTTAGTGCGTGTCAGTGAATGTAACTGAGTTTGTGCTAGTGAATAACTCGTGATTACTGTAACAGGTTCATATTGTCGTAATGGTTTGTGCAAAGTGGCAAATTGTGAAGTTTATTCCTCAAAGTTAGCATGAAAAATATGCTGATAATGTGATGTGTGACTGTACAGTAACTTTGGCAGGTTTGGTTCATCATAAAAGTTGTCACAAAGTGGAAAATTTGAAAGGTTCTTTGTAAACCTTTAGTTGCCAAAAACTTGCTAATAACACAGAATGATGTGTGATTCTTTTAACAGATTAATATAAGTTTTCCGCAAAGTGATACGTTTTGAATGTTATTTGTAAACTGTTAGCGTGAAAAACGCACTTCAGTGAGTCGTGTAGGATTGGTTTCAGGGAAGCACGAAGCAGCGGGAGCAGACGGCCACAAAGGCACTAATTAACAAGTTTAACTCGACTTGCGTGTCACCACCAATATTACAGTTAATCAAATCGCCATTAACAGACACCATCTGCTCTGTATCATGCGATCAGACTGCTGGTGAATGTCATATCCTCGTGTCTTAAGCTGGAAGAATCGTCCACAGAGACGTCAGAATCAGGACACGCTGGTGACAGGGCCTCATTTTGGAGAACCAAAAAGCGATACGTTCACCAACTGCTGTTGGTGTCTCATGTCCTCCCCTGTATTTCTGACTCTGTTGTGTCATAACAGAGGACAACATTCCAAAATATGTGTTGTGATACACCCACCATTCCTGTCCATCCCTCTAGCTCTACACACACACACACACATTCCTCTCTTACACGTTTTTCATTTGAAGGGGAGCCAGATGTGCAGTTTCATCCATTTCATCTTTTGTAAAAGTCATGTTTACAGATTTAAAGGAACAGATTACCCAGAAGTTAAAATCTGGTCAGAATTTATTTACCCTCATGTTGTTCCAAACCATTCGTTAAAAAAATAATAATTTTGTTGTTGTACGTGGAACACAAATTTGAAAGAATGTTTAGATTGCAAAAAAAAGTGAAGCTGCCGATCTCCAAATTATTGTAATGGTTGTTTCCCAGCTGACAGGGAACGTTCTCAGAACATTGACCAATGTTCTTCAAAAGTTCTCTCAAAGTTGTTTTGCAGTAAAGTTAGTGAAACTTGTTTAACGTTTATATGTATATATATATATATATATATATATATATATTTATATAGATTTATATCATATATCAAAAACATTATTCTTAATTCTTAAAATGTTACAGAATTAAAAAATTAATGTTTAATGTTTGATTGATGTTTTTGTAACCAAGCAGTAGTGTTAATACACCAGCTACAAAACTGGATGTTTTGAACATTACTAGAACATTTAAAATAAAAAAAAACATTTTTGTTACCGAATAGAAACGTTAGGGAAACATTCGTACAAGTTAAATTATTAGCTGGGTTTTTGGTTCTTGACAGACATGGTCTTTGTGAAGTGTTGTGGTTTGGAAAAAGGCCACGTAGAGATTCTTCCAATTTGTTTCTTTTGTGTTCCACAGAAAAAATGATAACGGGCGTGTTTGGAACCACATGGGGTGAGTAAAGAATGACAGAATGTTAATTTTCGGGGGAACTCTGTTCTTAAGAGGAGTTTTGTAGGTTTGGGTACATACTACAGGAAGTCACATGACACCCTTTTGTTCTCAATGAATTGAATCACTTATAAGTTGGTTAGATTCAAATATTTTTCTCATTGTGTGTCTCATTCTTTACAACAGCGATCACTAATCAATGTGTTTGTCCTTCTTTGGGTTGATTTCATTTTGTTTTATTTTGTCCTTATCTTGCTGCATCAGAAGAAATGCGTATTCCTACTCGTATTACCTGTAAGTAACATTAAATACAGACAACAGTTCCTGGTACATTTACTTGCTCAGCTACTAAGATATTTTTGAACCATGTATTTCAATGAATTTCATTATATTAGTAGAAAAAAGTAAGAGAATGAAAGATAAGTAAATGAAAATCAAGTAAAAGTGAAGTGACAGTTAATCTTAGGCCCATAATCCTCTCGACTTTGCCATGGTGAACAAAGCAAGTTTTAATGTAACACTTGAGTCAGTGTTCAGCTTCCTGTCTTCCGTCCTACATGCTGTATAATAACAAGTTTGAATGGGAATGTTATGCGTGCAGGTCAGCTGAAGTGGCTCTTCTGTTATCTTATTATTATTGATTATTGTTAGTTTGCCTCAGATCTCTCAGGACTGCGGCTCTACCGCTGCAATATTACTTTTCCGTTACGGTTAAACTATGTTCTGCCGCGTCAGCTGTTTTGCCTGCCTCAGCATTTCAGCGCGCGGGATTGTTTAATCTGCTCTAGCCGCGGGATGTTTACCTCACGCGTTAAAGGATTTAAAAGCTCAGATTTGCAGCTGGACTGCTATGTGCATTCTTTCTCGTCTCTCCTCACTCCTGAAATATAGATGAAAGTAAGAACACAGCCAGAAGGACTTCTTTCAATAGTCTAGCGTCTGAGAG
>JAZGTK010007041.1:0-19899 GCA_036877625.1 Ambastaia sidthimunki | reverse complement strand
AGATTATGCTAATTATTTTATAAACACTGCATCTATTTTAAAATAATGTTTCAGCTACAGATGTTTAACAATTACAACAGTTTAAAATTAACAGAAATGTCAAAAGATTTGTTGTGTGCGCATGTGCAGTCATGGAAACACTGATTCATACAACACTGATTCATATGTCACACTCAATGTTTTTAACAGAGACTCATTTAGACACATACAGTATGTAAAAGAAAGAGGATGAAAAGAAGACATGCACCATCAGGGTTTTTTTTAATCCCCCATAGAGACAAAAAGAAGAGAAAGACAATTCTGGGTGTGTCTTTTCTACTGCTGCAGGGTTTTTCATTATAAGGCTCTTTTATTGCCATCCAATATTGTTGAGAAGCCCTTCACAATAACAATGAAACATAAAGAGTCCCAAAAGTGTAATGTGAAACATGCACTCAGATGTTCAACTTTAGTGCCCCATATAAGGTCAGCTTTGCAAAAAAGGAACAGCGAATGTGACATTTCATGCTGGTTCAAATGTCAGTAGTCACTTGAGAGAGGGAGAGCTCCTGAGAGCCATTTCCTTCTGAAAGCAGCTGCACCAATAAAACAGGGTAAATTGAGGGAGGGTGAGCGCCTCTTTTCTGAAGGTTTACTTTTTAATGCTTTTTTGTCAGGTAATGACGTAAATGTTATCAAGGTGCCTTCTAATGTCTAATGTGCCCTTGCATGTATTAATTAGGTAATTATCAGCCTAACAATAATCTGCATGTGCAGCACCTATAACATATGCACATTTCTACAGGATTGAAATGCCACATAATGTCATTTACAAGGTTTGATAGGTGTCCTGCCCTATGCTTCCTTACATTAAAATATTTTTTACTAATTTGATAATGCTCTTAGATAACGACTCTCAGATCCATTAACACTTAAAAAAGCATAAATCATAAAAGATGGCTGTCAACTGTGTGGATTGAGTTTATTCAATAGAGAGAGAGGTATCGGGAAATTAGAGAGAAAGGGAGTGCATTAGAGAGAGAAAAGGAAGACATGATACAATAAAAAACACCTCTAGGGAAAAGCAGGCTGTTAGTGAAGTCTTGGTCAGGGGCGTTGGTGAGGTAACTGTGGACTAGCCTATTATCTTCTTTAATGAATGTACACTGCCACCCTCAGGTCACAATTAAAACTACCACCAAAAGACAAGCCTGTCTACAATAGATTGGCATGAAAGTGACTCGAACAAGCAACCATCTGATTAGAACCTTTCACTAACCAGTAGGCCACATCTGCCCCCAGTAAAATCAAAAATAAAAGCTCCAAGTTTATGGTTGTAAAAATTACTTAAAAATAACCAAAAAAAATATCACGTTCTGTATAAGGTTATAGGCTGTCTTATCAAACTTATTGTAATGTTCTGGGAACATTTTTTATGGCTGCTAAGAAAACTAAAAAGAACATTTCTAGAACGGTTACCAAAAATAACCAAATAGAAAACAAATATGTTTGCTGGGTTAGCCTTGCCTATTGAAATAAACATCAATACTAGACTTTATACGACAAATTAAATAACTTAAATTTCAGTTGTTTGTTTCAGTTGCATTGGTATTGGCTAAGCATCTGTGTTGCCCCCTGCAGGTCTTTCTGTGTCAGTGCGGCAGGACTTTTTGTACTCTGGGCTTGCGGGGTTTAATGGTGCGCTGGGCTGCATGAACGTGGGGGCGCTTTTCATCTTTAGTTGGCGAACACACTTCTTATCTGTTACGAGTGGTGAGTAATTTACAAACAGAAACCTTTGTTGTGTTCTTTTATTTATTTTCTTTTTAATTATTTATTCTCTCTGCAGCCTTTCTTTCGGCTTATGCAGACGTTGCCCTCAGCAACCTGCTAGGGTTTGTGAGTACACACAATGCATTATATCTCTCTGAGGCTCTGTGTGTATGCAGTCAATGTTTGTGTTTTCTAGATATTTCCATCTGATCTGTGCAGGTGGGTCTTCCAGCCAGCAGTTGGGCTGCCACCCTGACAGGCACTCTAATGCTGCTGCTGACAGGGAGGAGCCTTCGAGAATATCGCATCCCTACTGGACAAGTAACCTCTCCAGAAATGAACTTGCACTCGCGCATCCAATGGTCTGAGGCTGACACGAATGTCACTGATGTATGAGGGACACATATACTCATAATGAGATATTTTTATGTAGAGCAGGTACTTGTAAATGTTTGTAAATGTTTTTGTTTTATTTAATATTACTCCAAAATAAAAAAAAACATTCTTAAAATGGCAATGAGTTTAATATTTTGCAAATGCTTGAAACAGAGAATAAAACAAGCAGTTTGCAAGAAATGAAAGATTTTAATGATGCCATAAACAGGTGTCATTCAATTATTACAAAAACTGCACTGTAACCAAATTGTACATTACATATCACTACCTAGGCTGAGGCCATTCAGTGTACACATTACAATTCCAAAATGAACACTCGCAAAAATTGTGAAAGCTTTAAAAACGGATGGCTCAAAATAAGTTAACATGCAAAATTAAAAGGGTGTTTTACCATAAATGTACAAAAAATAAACTATGGCAGAAGCTCCATTAAACAATATCTAATTAACGGTGCAAAAAAAGTATGTTGATTGCCATGGCGATTAAAGAAGGCTATTATTAAGTTTAAAAGGCATATTATTGAAAGAGTGTACAGACGTGCATACAGTTAGTGCATGTGTGTGTTGAATGGAGAAAGAGGGCTAGAGCTAATCATCATCTTACTGTGTGTGTGTGTGTGTGTGTGTGTGTGTGTGTGTGTGTGTGTTTAACACAAGTTTAACGTAAAAGCTATAAAAATCCTACAAGATGCACCATGACTCATTAATCTTGTAGGAATGAAGGTCAAGGGCCCTTCAATGCAGTGAAGGAGCTTTTTCATGTGTCTGTAAAAGTCTTCATATCTGCTTTATAAGTGTCCTGAGCCTGTCCATGACTGGCTGGAGGAAATATTGTGTGTGTGCAATGAATACAAAAGAGAAACATTGTGCTTTTAGCTCCTACATCCAAACAGCTGCAACATAGCTGTCAAAAACATCTGTATTATCCGCAAAAGCAGAGCCAAAGATTTGTGTAAACCAACAGCAGCCCCAGATGCAGCAAGAAAGCTTTAGTTGATTAGTTTGAATGATTAGTGAAGATAAAGCTGTAAACAAGTGATCACTGTTTAGGCTTTGTTTTGTCCTGTCATGTTTTATCACATTCTGAATAGATCCAGGAAGCTTAAAGGCCTGTTCACACCAGATCCACTGTGACACAAAAGTGGCCAATTTTTTACAATTCTCCAAAATTGCTTGGAATCCAAACACAAAAAACAACCCAGCCTTTGAAACAAAGGACAGATCAGCTGATCACATAATATGGACTTGGTGTGTACGAATTAATGTTGAACAGAGACTGATAGCACTGTTTCATGCTAAAATGTTGCCATGCATGTTTATTGTGACCACAGTTTGGACTTGTGAAGAGACCTTAATACTTCACCAAGGCAGATTCTACAACCAGCTTCTTTTTTTTCCTAAGCATAACCCAAACCCCAGCTCCAGCATCATACATTGCAATTTTAATATTGATCTAAAAATGTATTTTATTCCTCCTGCATAGTTTTGGGTGTTTGTTTACAACAGCCTCCCCAAAACTACACCTTCTCTGGGTCGTGCTTCTCCACGAAGAATCTCCAGAAATCCCAGTTTTGTCAAAAACTCCATCCGTAATCCATCTGTAGGCTGGATCTCACAAAATACACCCTGTGAACCTGGAGAAGAGAGAAATGTGACGAAACAATGAAAATAATAAAATAATAAAGAGTGAGAGTCTGTCTCACCATTAGCTTTGAGAGCTGTCAGCAGAGCCGTGAGGAGGCTTCGACTGACACTGCAGTCTACCAGTTCAGGAAGAGCTTCAAGTCTGAGCTGAGACGGAAAATGATAGAGCAGAGAGTCTGGGTAGTCCTGTTCTTCATGGAAATACAGCAGCGCCTCCTTGAGGGGTGAAGGGTGGGTATGTCAATGTATTTCAAAGTACGAGACACTATGAGACACCATTTTAGAAGTACTTCGGTTCAGCTCTGTTATGCTATGACTCTGACCTTTGTTGCAGCATGTCCATTGGCTCCATGGGGGCGTGAAGGATATTTGTCCCTCATAGCGGGCAGCCAGGTGGCCTGGCACCGTTTGACGAAGGAGCGAACGTCCAGAATTCCCACAGCACACCCACACACACCCAGCTCATCCTCCAACACTAAGCTGTACTCTGGGCACAAGGCCAGAGACGCACCCAGACACCTAAAACACAAACAAGGATACCTGTGCATCACTGTCTGTGTTCTGAGAGCCGGATAGAGCCTGATAGCTCTCATATACCTCAATGAAAGGATATTTTTGTTCATTTACAGGAAAAGCTTTTTACAAATGTATTAAAATGTTTTAGGTCAGGAAATTCTGTTTGGGTGTCATGGATGTCAAAGTACTAAGACTTTGTTAGCTAATACTAAATAGAAATTTTAAAATTGTTTAACAAATCAATTCTACCATATCATTTCAATGTGGCACTTGTTATGGTACTGTGGTACTTTAAATACACGCCTGTGTATTTTTACACGTTGTGTGTAGAGCACTAGCGCCTCCTGCTGTTTTTGCTACAGGTGTGAACTATGCTCATTGATCAATGCTGGTCTTGTGGAGATATCAAACACTGTTTGTCCTAAATTAGGCAGGACAGTGACACACTATGTGGCATTGAACACTGCAATGTAAATGCTGCTCAACAGACCTAATATAGCTATGATGTCACTAATACTAATCAAACAACATTGACAATGTTAAGAGAAAAAAACTTTTAATTTACTCGTTTACTTGCTTTTGTTTTTATTATTACTGTATGTTTTTAGTTTGCTTCATATTTTGGTGTTTATTATTATAATTGTTTACCTAAATATTATTTTAAACCTTAAGGAATGTATATTTATTATTAGAATTAATTAATTAATGTATTATTAATTATTAAAATTAATTGAGAATTACTCAAAGGCAGCATGCCATTGCTTTAACTAATTACATTTAATTAGGAATGTGTTCAAAAGCAGAAAGGAATGTGTTCAAAGGCTATTTTTGCTGTGGTTTTAAAATTTGTTACTGGAAACTGGTATTGGTATCAGAATTTTAGCACTGTGACAATCTTAAATGAGCTGTAATATGCTTCAGGGAGAGAACAGTGCTTGCCTGTCCCCGGTAAAGTCTGGATGGGAGATGATGGCATCCTGGCTCCCTCTACCCCTCTGGTACAACTGTCGCACCATTCGATACAGCTCCACCTAGAGGTGGGAAATACAACCGTAAGTGTCTATGTGCGCAATGAAGAGTGAGTCAGAAGTGGGTAAAGTATACATGTGTCACCTTGTCTTTCTGCTGGAAAGGCCGTATGTTATAAAGCCGACAAGTGGGAAAAAGTGGAGGAGGGTGACTAAATAACTCACTGCTGGTCCCCACAGGCAGAAGCATCTGATTTATATCAACAACAGAGAAAAGAAGACAATAAGAATGAGAAAGACTGACAGCGACTGGGGGGGTGAAAAAAACTACACCAAATTAGACATACTCTGATTTTTAATGTAGCATTATTTAATGAAAATTCTAACTGCACACTAAACAATGAAACATTAAGCAGACAATTCAGTATAATTCCCACCTGCACTTCTCCAGATAGTCCCCCTTTAAACACCCATGGCTCCGCCTCCACCCCAAGTAGCTCCGCTCCTGAGGAGGCTCCACACCCTGTGAACAACCCCAGGCATTACAAGCATCAATACACTGCAGGAACCAGTAAAACATAAAAAGAAGTAAATCTAACAAACAAAATACAGTTATAAAAGGATGTAATGAGCAATTTGCTACAGAATACAATGATTATCTCACAGTGGAAGCAATTCTTCCAGGAGCCTAGTGAAGAACTGTCACTCATTATACGACCTTCTGTGTAGAAAAAATATGTGGGGGAGAAAAACTATGAGAGCAGAAGAAATCAAAGGACAGGTAAAAAAATTTTTTGCAATGACACATGAATTGCTCAATGCCATTTAACTAGAACATGTTACAAGATCAACATTAATTATTAATTTGGAAACAGTATTCCTATAAACCAATCATAAGAGTAACAGCAATCATAACAGATTAGTTTAATGCTGAAAACGAATCATTTTTTTCTCAAGAGGAAGAGAAGATGAGTTTCTTTTTGTTTACTCATCCACACAATCTCTCTCTCACCTAGCCAGCACACGAAAGCCTTGGCCACCAGCAGGGTGTTCCTCAGGTCCCAGATATAAGGATAAAGGTCATAGAGAACAGCCCTATTGATGCTGTTCACCACAGCACTATGCAGTAACGCCACATCATCACACGCAGCCAGGAACCTGCCTGCACGGGCCCGCCATTCCTCTACCTGCAAAAGATAGCAGACACTGAAGGGAAAGTTCACTCAAAAATGAAAGTTTTTCATCATTTACTCACCCTTATGTCATTCTAAACCTATATGACTTTTTCCTTTCGTGGAACACAAACATACAGAAAAATGACTCTGTGGTTTTATGTCCATACAATGGAAGTCAACTGGTGCATAATTCAGAATATCTTCTGTTGTTTTCCTCCAAAGCAAAAGTCAGTTTTGAATGACATGAGAGTGAGTAAATAATGGAAGAATTTTCATTTCTTGGTGAACTATCCCCAGAAAAACAATGTAGAACTACCATATCAGGCAAACAAATTCAACTAAAGACATTTTATATTATTAGAACTACATCCATGTTAAGCCGTTACAACTAATTTTATCTGTTTCTACTTAATAGAAAATTGAATAAAATCCATATTAAATACACATAAATACATGAATTTAATCAACATGAATCAATCACCTTCTGTGGTGGGGTTTTCTTGCCATTGCTGTTGACGCTCACACAGTGACAGTTGGCTTTGAGCCACGTGAGGTCCTGCAGAAGATTCTGAGCAGGTGGACCGTGTTCGTGTGGCAGATAATGCAGGCCTACCAGCAACCTGATATGAGCCTCACTTAGAGGAGCCCTTCCAGAACACAGTCCTCTTCTAGAGGTTTTTTCATGGCTGGAACTCCTGGAGACCTGGTTCTCCCCAGCTTTCAGATCCTGCTCCATAACAGGATCTGCTGGGATGTCATCGCTAGCAAGTGCCCCTGAGCTCTGGAAAGAGGTTGTGGATGTTTTGGGCTGGGCTCCGTGTTGATTGTCTAAGCTATCGGGCGATTTTGATTTGACAGAGGATGCTGAAGGCTTCAGGTCTGTTGGTCTCACCTGACGTCCTGAAAGAGGATTTCAAAAACCAGTGAGCAGTAATTAGACTCGTTCCTGTCCATTAGACTCAAACACATTCTTATCAGCAATGGGACACAGAAAAAAACATTTTATGCCATTTTATAGCAATAAAAGTTGAACCCTCTCAGAATGCACACATTTAACCCTGTTCTGATCCAATGTTTTGTGTGTAATTCTTTTTGTGATCGCTGTAGAGTGTAAACATTGTGGCCCTTTGTGCTTTAAAAGCATTGCTCTGTTTTAAACAGTATGCTGCCGTGTCAACTTTTGGTTAAACAAATGACATACGCTTGGGGTGAGGCAATTTGTTAATCAGGTTATAGACTAGTTTTGCATGGTGGTGCAGGTGAATGCTGTACCAGGCTGCAGGGGAAGGCTGAGTTCCTTTAACCAGTCCTTTAGTGCAACTGATAGCGCTCTCTCCACACTGTAGCCCTCCTCAACACCTACAGAGGGGTCACACTGGGTCAGCAACAAGCAGAACATTTCTGATAGAAATTTTGAAATTTACTCTAGCCCATCTCAGCCAGTTATTAGCATTGGTAACCTGCTCCTCAGTCTTATTTGCTGGTTGTATCCCCCACAACTCACCTTTCCCCTCCTTCCCATTTTTATGCCAGCTGCCCAGAGTGTGCAGAGGGATAAAGTTGGCTTCAAACTCGCAGTTTGGATTTAGCAGCAGTCCCCTCAGATGGGCCCTGAGTCTGGGGGGACGACCTTTAAAGGGCCCCAGGAAGACACGTCGGGAGTCGTAATCATTGGCATGGAGGTTGTCCCAGACAAGAGGTGGCCGTCGGAGCACAGACTCGACCTCTGCTAGTGAATCAGCACTCAGCTCCCGCGATATCACCTTCTTTCCTACAGTGCAGCAATGCCAACACGTGAATGTCAGAACAAACGTCACATAAACAATAGCTTTTTTAGAGATTTATTTTAGTTTAATAACAAATGTCAGTGAGAGTACGAAAAATCAAACTTTTAAAAATCTCTTAAACAGCTCTATATGTATGAAACACATACAAAAGACCTGATCCAGAACCAGTCCCAACCTGTTTTACAGAATACAGAACGTTGTTGTTTATCTGTATTATCCTCTAGAAACAGATCCTAGGTTTTCTATATAGATTATGTGGTTATGTGTTATACACTGACCGGTCCAGATAATGGAGATGCCATAAAGCAGGCCTTCCCCAATCGTCAGCATGTATGGAGACTTTGACACACTGGGAGTGCACAGCGAACTACAGTACTCTACAGAAAGGAATGAAGACAACAACACTGTTATATGGGGAGAGAAGGAGAAAGAAATGTCATTTTGGATTACAGTATAGGTGTGAATAGTGCATTTTATTACATTTTTGACACAGTAACACTGCATTAACAAGTGTCCTGTAATGTTTTTAATACTTTTTGTTCTGTAATGAACTATGATAAGCCTGATACATTATTGTGTCAGCCTACCTGTGGGACAGAAAAGGAAGACACTTGGTTCCCCCAGGAAACGGAAGATCTCATTGGCCACGCTGACCTGGGCGTGAGCAAATGAGGAAAAGGCCTCTGTATCGGCCTGGCACATGGAGTGATCAATGTCATCAAATAGGAGGGCAAAAGCATGACAGCCCAGGTCTGCCACCTAGTGATGGGGCAAAAGTGACATGTACACAAGCACTTAAGAACCTCTTAGTCAAACAGAATAGTCAAAATAGGGTGTAGGTGCTAGATTTAAAAATGAATTGTAACCAAATGAGGGAACAATAGAGAGAGAGGTAAAACATTTTCTTACCTGTCTGAGTTTGCGTTTAAGGAGTGTGAGGTCACAAGAACTTGAGAAGACAATGTCTTGGCCCGGAGAGAGAGAGTAAACAAACCTCAGACCCCTCGACTCTGCTTCACCAACCAGAGCCTTCAGTTGAGCTGATAATAAAATCACCATGATTAAATCATTTTTACTACAGTATTTTAGTTCAATACTTTATTTCGTTTTGAATTTAGAACCTGTAGAGATATACAGATAGAATCTAATGAAAGAATTTAAATAACAATATTTTTTTTTATAATTTGATGCTTTTTTAATTACTGGTTAAGAAATGATTTAGCCTACTTATTAGTCTATTTACTGCTGCCTATCACACTAATGGCTAGTTAATGTAGCCTATAGGCAGACACTGGCAAAATATAGTGGTGTATTTCTACTATATATATTTTATATATTGCATGTAACCTGTGTGCTTCCAGGAATATTACTATATACTATATCATACCCTCTTCCTCTGCAGAATAAACCTCCCTCCACAGTAACCTGTGCTTCAGATCATCTTTTGGTCCATACAGATATGTGTTCAGACCCCATCTCTGCATCCTGAAAGAAACAGAAAGAGAGAAAATAAGCAGAAATACTCATTTCAGAATGATGTTCCATCATATGCTGAGAATATAAGACAGAGACAGCAAAAGAGAAAATAGGTATCCATTGATCCCTGAACTATCATGCACCATTAATAATATAAGGGGTCATGTTTCCTGCAGAGAAGTACTCAGACTTTAACAACAGCAGACGGTCGATTTCTCTGCAGAGAGAAGACCGGAAAGATGCATAGTTCTATAAATAAGAGCCATCTGAGAAGAAAAAAAAGTGTCTATTTATGGTATACTTATATCAATGGATATTAATTAAACACGACGGGAAAACACAATTAGTGCACAAATTATTAATACACAGTTTTCAAATTGGGTTAATGATTGTGTGCAAGTGACTGTTTCACACCATCAAAACACACCAACAGAGTCAACAATACACTGACACACACTAAAGTCAACAACTGTGTTTGTTGGCAATTTTTGAGGCACTGTAAACTCAAGTAACAACTAAAGTTACAACTGATAAGGTTTGTAAAAAAATTCACTTTAATTCCAAAATCTAATTTTAGAATTTGTAAGGCTGTAAGTATAAGTTTTATCTTTATCAAGTTTTCAGTCCAAAATTGAGCTAACTATAAATCAAACATTGCATCTTCACCTATCATAGAATGTGTGTGAAGTGCTATATGGTGCTTTAGACTTGTTAATGATGTGTGTGTTTGTTCTCTCATGAGAAAAGAAAACACCCTAAATAGACCGAGGCTTGAGTTAGTGCTTGTCTGAAATATTAAAGAACCTCCCCAAGGGGTAAAGTCAAGCAAGTGTGCACAAGTACACACACAAACAAAGCTAATTTTAAGTCTATCCCTCTATAACCCATTTAAGATGCATGAATAGAATCTATCATTCTTTCACCCCCTCTCCTCTCTCTATCCTTCATCCACAGCATCAGCACAAGCTCTCCACTCTCAGTGAAGCGTGTAAAGTTTCTCATCACTTTCTCCTCCACTATTAATCCTTTCAGGGCTGGTTTGGACCAGTGCCTCCATCTCTCTCTTTCACAACGTGTGGGTAGGGTGTTCTCTTCCTTTTCTCCTCTCTTCCTGTGCAGATGGTTTCCCACACACTTTAATTTCTCAGTTGCTGATCAAAACCACAACACAGATACACAAATATATGCAAAAGATTTCAGGTCATTACAGGATCTTGATGGCATACATATACAGTGTGTGTGTGTGTGTGTGTGTGTGTGTGTCATAGACTTCAGTATATAGATCAGCTTTTTCTACAATTTCCCATGCAGTCCAGTATGCAGTGAGCTTGATCATTAACACGGCGGCATAGAAAGGAAACTGCTTCCTAACTGAAGGCTAGCAGAGAATACATACAGCCAAAGAACCATGATATTAAAAATACATGTGTATTTGATTAATTACTATTTATTATGTATTCTGTTCATTCCTCTCTTCTCCTGTGATAAAACTAGCATAGCTAATGAACCATATATTGTGTTTTTAACAGACATCCCAATAATATGATTTATGATAATATGAATGTAATCTGTTTTTATCCCCTTAGCTGTAAGAAACCTCAGTTCTTTTCTAATCACTCTCATTAGAAGTATATTCATCTGGCTTCTATTTTTCTCTCTTCAAAGCAACAAGGACAGAATGGTGAAAAATGGAGCCATTTCAGATTACTGATTTCATAATGGCTAATGTATAAAGATGTGTGAAACTGTGGCTCAGTGGACTCATGCTGGCACTAGTGTTCAGTCATTAGTCATAAAAAGCCATTTGCCTTCCTGCCCACACGTCATTACACCTCTGCAACACACCAACTGCTCTGTGTTGCCCCCTGGGCAGCCTTACTGTACCGCTCTGATACCACCATAACTACCGGCACCAACATGATCCAAACCAATAGACCATATTACATAATGTAAGACTCCAATGTGATATTTCTGTGATGAGTTTTTGTGTTTTGTTAGTAAGCCAAGTGTATAAAAAAGCAATATTTTCTTAAATTCTTGAGTAGTCACTGATCACATACTCACCATTGGAATAGTACCTTTCTTTGTTCCATTGACCAGGGTCTCCCATAGAAACCTAAAGAGTAGGGTACACACATATATATATATCACACATATATATAAAAAAGTGTTCTTTATCTTGTTTGCACAAGGAAGTGTTTCATAATCATCACAAAGCTTCAGTGTCTCTGTTCTATTTTTCACCTCCTCTTCATTGCAACCCACTTAAAACAGGCATTTGGACAGCCTCTGAATTTTAGGCTAAGCGCTTCCAGACCACACTGGACTCTTCATATAATACTGACTAGGGACATCGCCATGGGACCGGCAATTAAGGACTGTCAAGTATGATGGAATAATAAATCCTCTGAAGATTTCACTTAAATTAGCTCTTTCATTTCCCTGCCTGCTGCATCCAGTTGCTGCTCTGTGATTAAGCTGCTGGCCTAGAATCACTTTCCTCTACCTAAATCCAAACTTATTATATTATTACAATGACAAAACTGTCTGTAGATGAGTGGCTGCCGGCTGTATCTGACATTGTTTCCTGTAAGCATATGCAGAGAAATTGAAGTTATTGTTTAAATATTTAGAAAATTGAAGACATTGTTTAAATATTTAGGTTTTATGTTTAAATAAAAGTTGGGTAAATCATGGGATGCAAAGTATTTATTGCATTATGGTAGCATTTAAGTTCATTACTAGTTAATTTGAATTACATCAATAGCCATGTTTAAATTTACATGCGACCACTTTCTCATTTAACTCAGTTGGTCTCTTTCAGTTAGTTGACTTGTTCTTTTGTAAAATCAAATTTGCCAGACACAACATTTGAGCTTGTAAAATGTACTCTCCACTAGATCATGTTTTAAGTTTTAAGTGACCACACATGACTACAGCAAATAAGACCTAGGTTAGAGTTTTGGATTTGCTGCATTAATTAAGACAGTGGTTATTTATTATTTATCTTGGCTGCAAACAAATCATGCATATGCCTGCTTGATTTGCTTTAATGTGACATGAAAAGGCCTCTGGCCAAGCATCTCTATCCTTGGTGTCTCATAAAGTGCACACCCCCACCCCTGAAACCCCTGTTCTGCTATATTCCACTGGCAGCCCGATGCTCATTTCAGTGTTTGACTAAGTACAAGGTTGGTAACTGTGGATGGAAGTAGGTCAGTAAGTAAAAGCCACTGGCATCCAGCAGGGTGACATTTCCACCAAAGAGCTGGGACAAACGCCCACAGAGCCAATAATGTGACACTGAACTACAAACAGCAGATATACCAATTAGTTGCCCAACAAGCATATGTGTGTGTCTGTGTTGTGTGTACTAGTATCTGTGGTTTACAAAGACACAAATGTGTGTAGTGACGTGTTAACAATATAATTATGGTTTATAAGGACCCTTTTTGTGCCCTCATAACCAAATGGCTTAAAAAAGAAAACATGTTTTCATTATTTAAAAAAAAAAATGCCAAGAATTTTCTGTAAGGTTAAGGCTTAGGGATGGGGTTAGGGAAGGTGTATAAAAAGTTTGATTAGCTCAATATCAATATCAAAATCATTATGCTTACAGAGAGTCCCCGTAAACCCCGTGTGTGTGTGTGTGTGTGTGTGTGTGTGTGTGTGTGCGTGTGTGTGTGTGTGCGTGTGTGTTAAGTATGATTTCTGACCAGCTGCTTCTTTTCACACTCCAATGAAATATGGAAAAAATAAATACCCAGGATGCTCCGCGGCTGCTTAATAAGATATATTGCCCTACTAGTCCATAAATCAAACGGGTTATTTTAATGCTACTTATAAATTACCCAAATCGCTGCATTTATCGTCTAGCTGGTTTGCTTTTTCACAATAATTTCAATAAATAACGGGCTACGCAACCACACAAATTCCCGTTAAAGATATTTCACGAATAAATCCTATTTGTTTGGATTATATGGATGATGTGTGGCTCAACTTACCCTCCACAACCCCGCATAAAAATTCGTCTGGCCCTTCCATCATCGCTGTGATTGTCTAAGGGAGCGCTGCTTGGGATGCGGATGCTTCAGTGTCTCCGCGCTTCCTTCATCCGGACTGAGCCGTCAGCCGAGCATCCTTTTCTCCGACATACACAGATCTTGTTCACTGAAGCGGTAACTCATGAATCTTATTAATAACTGGAGATTTAAAATCACCGGGTTTATTATGTCAGTTATGTGTCGTTCACAATAATCAAACATTTGCAAACTGTCGTACGTGGACGTTTCTGTATGTCAGCGGTGGTCTGCCTCCTCCTGTCTATTCACTCCACAGCCAGAGCCGCTTACGCCACCCAGCGGTTAGTATGTGTTACACCAACAGAAAAAAAGGGGAAATATAGGTAAACAGACATTTCATTTCATTTAGTCTTATATATGATTCGCTTAATCGTGCCAAACCAAACAGAACTAAAGTTTAGAAATATGTTTTAGCTTCATTTGGAAACCGCTTGGCTTCTATAGCAAATGTTATGTGTGGTTGTCGTGGTTACACAGCGCAAACTATTGGTTTGTATTGCAGGAGCAAAACGGGGCGTCAACCTGATGGCTCATTTTTATTGAATATGATAGATTTACGTTTGTTGTTATAACGGTGTTGTATCTTCGGTAACAGCAGGTCTATTAGGCATCAGGATGTCATCAAAGAAAAAAAACAAGTCCAGTCCCAAGCAGGACGCGGACATCGCGGCTGGGAGCGCAGGACAGGATGAATCAGAGACAGAGATGCTGATACAGAGGGAGTAAGTTTATTGTAGGGATACAAAGAAAAGCATGTTAATAAAGTGATCTGGATAAAAATCCTTTATGCCTGTGCTGTTCCACAGATATGATACTCTTACTGACAACCTAAGCACATTGAAGAGAAGAATTGAGCAACTGTATCCTTTTGCGCACAATTATAAGAGTTTTAGAATGAAGCACTGAAAAACACATTGATTGACTGGGGTGTAAAATTGTGCTCATAGTGTTTATGGTGATAATGGTCCTGTCGTTTCACATCTCAGACTTATAGATGAAACATGATGGGTATGTTTCAAGGGTGGATTTGTGTTAGTGTTTGACAGTTTAACACACATCCAACTCCAGACGAAGAGAAAATGAGTATCTTCAAAATGAGACAGATAAAACCCGTATGGAAAGTGTAAGTCTGGCCAATAATTACAGACACATTATCAGATTTGTCTAATTCACCCCTTTCAGAAACTTCACTGAATGTGTGTATAATCCACCTTTTCCTTGCTCTCTGTAGAAAGAGTACATCTCATTTCTGTCTAAAAGATCAGAAAAGAGACAGAATGCAATAGTGACTCTGAGTGATCAGAGCCTTCAAGAACTGGAGGAGCTGAGGAGACAGAGACAGAACATGCAGGATGAACATGAGAAACAGACAAATGGTTAGACAAGTGTGTGTGTGTGTGTATGTGTGTGTGTGTCATAAAACATGCTAGGTGTGAAAATAAATGCTAAATTTGTGATTAGATATTACTGTGAATAATAAATTAGGTGTAAAATGTACAATTAGATATTAAACAGAGAACAATCAATAATTGATGAGTATAGTTACTTACGTGGTTAATTTTTTTCACTGCAATTGTGTGTGTGTTTGTATTTTCAGAGTTGAAAAGTGAGATTATGCAAAAAGAAAATGAACTGGCTCTGCTGAATAATGAAATTACAGAACTGCGAGAGTTAAAGGTTGCAGGACACTTAAATCTTTTGTGTGTTTTTGTACTGGTACAAATGTCAGTTGAGGTTAAATCAGGAGTAATTAGCCATTTTCCCATTAGTCTGGGAGGAAGTCATAATTGGCTGATCTCCTGTCTTATATGATGCACATTATATATCATTTCATAGGAATAGAGTGTAATATCAATTTCTCATATATTATCTCATTTATTATTTCTCATGTATTATCAATATTATCTCATTTTTAGAGCTCATTAAAATGTTATATGGTGAATAGGTTCTAAAAATACAGGAAATTATATAATATTCTTAAATAGAAAAGGATTACATAATTAGTTTCTTCTTTATTTTTCCATACTTTACTGAGACACTTGTCCATGCCTGTATATCTATGTCATAGACTCTACAACAACAGCAGATGTGTCGTATAGCTGAGTTGGAGAAGGAGCTGACTGCTATGCAAAAGCATCATGCTGAGTCTCTGGTGGCTCTCAAAGCTGACTTGCTTAAAGAAATGAAGATCTATGAGCAAAAAGCTGAAGATAAGGTGCAAGATCTCACCATCTCAGCCAACAAGGTGAGTGTATGTTTAGTCAGCATGGTCGTGCTGTCCTCTTTACAATATCAGTCTACAGCCATTACGTCACCATTGGGTCCATGGATGCATTGGATGAAGATTTTTCCTCATTCTTTCTTCACTTTCCTCAGGAAGCATCTCGCTGCCTGATGATGTGTATGAAGGAGATATTTGAGGAGAACCAGCATCTGCGTGAGCACTTAAAACAGCTGGTCCAGAGAGAGCACGCTCTTCGCAGACAACAGGAACTTCTGCAGACACAGCGCCGGCAGCTGCTGCTAGAGAGAGAATATGTGAAGGGGCTTCACTCTCAACGGTTTTCCCCACGGTCAAAAACAACAATATCAGCCGGTGCAAACACAAAGAAATCCCCCACAACAACCAACAATAACTGACATAAGATGTTAACCTGTTCAGTCATTCTGAAAATTGTTCAGAATCCTGATTGCTTTTCTGTTTAGCCTTAACTGTGCAGTTACTAACCAGAGAATTTTGGAGCCAGTTCAGTTTCAACAAAAAGAAAAATATTGCACATAATTTTTGCCTTGTTGCTTTCAATAAACATATAAACCCTAAAGTCTCCTTCAGTGATTGGTGATCTGCAAGATCAAGACAAACAAATCCTTCATATTTTTTTACTGACTAATTAATTATACCTAAACACCACAAATACAATTGCTACTTTAAATATTGAGACATTGAATCTACAGTATATAAAGCAAAACATTCTTACTGATCTTATACCATCTGGATAGATTTTGCATAACATGGACATCTAGTTAACTGAATGTGGGTTTGCTTAACAAAAAAGCAAAAAAAGTCAGCAAAACCTGACAACTCTGAGTGAAACCTCCCCATTTATATTTAGGTAAGTTAGGTGTGTGTGTGTGTGTGTGTGTGTCATGCCTCAATGGCTTATTATTTCTGGTTTGACTGGTTTATTCCTTTTAAAGAAAGTGCAAAGTAAGAAAGTACGTCTTCCAGATCCAAAGTTTCAAATCGTCGATGGACAACGCAGGCAAGTATTTTGAGAAAGATAAATATCACATGTATTATTTATAAAAATCTTTTTCATTTTTTTGTTATTTATTAAAAGAATAAACTTGCTGTATTTTTTCAGAGATGAAGTTTGTTTTTGTGGCTCTGATTTTAAATGGAATTACAGAACTAGGATCAGGTAATCATTCTCACCCTGAACAAAAACAGGCAAGCAGACACTTAACTAGTCCATTTAACAGGGTGGAATAAACTACAGCTGATCTGTCGATGAGGGGAGAGCTACAGCTTTAAGGGCTCGGGTGGAATGAGGAAGTGTGTGTTTTTGGGTTGTACTCTGGTGCAGGATTATTATATACGAGACAGACTTTTATGTTCTGTTGTACATTTACAGATTTGACATATGCTTTAATAACCCACCCACAAAACAATGCATTTAGAATATAGATTTTATCAGTAAGTGTGGAACACTGTGCCTCTACCTAACAGATATGTAGTAAAGTATCAGTATACTGAGTGGAAGACACTGTTTACACGGTGTATTTTAACATGTATTTATTTCTCTTATAGCAGAGCAGTATCATGTGACGGGACCTACAGCTCCTGTCATTGCTGTTGCTGGACAAGATGTGATTCTGCCCTGTTATATCAAACCCAGCACCAGTGCTGTGGACATGAGAGTGGAATGGTTTAGACTCGACCAGCAAGACTCCGTAGTGTATCTATATGAAGCCAATGAAAACCAAACTTCGGGGCAGAATCCATCCTACAGCGGAAGAACAACGCTGTTCCAACATGAGCTTCAGAAAGGAAACGCCTCACTCAAACTGTCAAAAGTCCAAGTCTCTGATGAGGGAATTTACAAGTGTTTTATACAGTCTGATTCTAAGACTGATTCTTGGTATGATGACATCACTGTTGATGTCAGAGTTGAAGGTAAGAAAACCTAACTTTAATTTATTCAATCAATTTAGTTTCTTCTATTTTGAATAAGGAAGGTTATTGTCTCTGATTTCTTGTATTATTTTGATAATGTTGTATGCTGTTTTTGACCTTTGTCAGCACAAACTAAAAAGTAGGCAGAAAGTGTTTACAAGTTTGTGGCACTTATTTAGTTTTTAAAAGTACAAAATCACAATATATCAAATAATCTTATTCCTTAATATCTGCAGTTATAGGAACTCACCCAATGATCATTATAGAGGAATTCGATCATTCAGGAGGACTTCATCTGCTGTGTGAAACTAAAGGCTGGAACCCTGAACCTGAGATTCTGTGGTTGGACAGTGAAGGAGTCAGCTGGATTTCTGACACTACAGAGACACACAGAGACTCAAAGGGCTTCAGTCTGAAACACAGAATCATTGTACATAACAGTGACTCTAAGTATCGCTGCAGAGTCAGAATGAACCATCATATGCTGGAGACAGAGATCATTGTCTCACGTAAGTTCTGTCATTTGACTAAACTCTCAGGTCTTGTGATTATGCAACTTGTGATACTCAAATTTCTCAAGTCAGCTGATTTAATTAACATATGGTCATAAACTTAATTTTGTAATCCTGTCACATTTAACCAACTTTGTGTTGCAGGTAAAATGTTTCATACTTGGAGGACGTCTGCCGTTCTGATTTCAGTAACAGTTGTGTTTAGCATGTTTGCTGCAATTGTAATTGCTACTTTTGTTTACAGAAGAAGAGGTAATTTCTAGTTTTCATAGATTAATTTACATGCAAAATTATTGAATGGTTCTTGGTCCTTCTTCATACATGCATTAGGATGTTTTGTATGATAAAATTTCTTAATTTTTGTGGTTGCATCTAAATGAAATGTCATTTCATTATAAATTGTATTTCTTTTGTCTATACTTTGAATTTTTTTCAGTTCACAAACTTCGGAAGATTCATAAAGGTGAATTTTCTTTCCGTTTTATTCAACAGTTTTTTCTATATTAATAAGGAATTCCATTTTATTCATATTAAATATTTCTTATAAATAGACACAAATGCATATGGCTTCATCAGTGCTATTACACAATATATTGGAATTGATGAGGAGCAGTAAATGTGTGTTTTCTGTAACAATCGAATTGGACCTAAAATGATTAATTATCTATGACATACATTTTAATCTTATTCATTGTTTTGAAAACATAAACTTTAACACTCTTTTTGTAGAGATCACAAAAAGAAAGAAATATGCAGGTAAAAAAATATTCTATGAACATCATACAAAATATTCAAATTCTACTTAATGATAATTTTGAAATAACAAATCTCATAATATATAAATTACTTTCATTATTTCCATTAGTGGATGTGACACTGGATAGAGATACAGCTCATCGATACCTCATCTTGTCTGAAGATGGAAAACAAGTACGAAGTGGTGATAAACGACAAATTGTCCCAGACAACCCAGAAAGGTTTAATAAATGTGGAAATGTCCTGGGAAAGGAGGGATTCTCCTCTGGAAGGTTTTATTTTGAAGTGACAGTGAAGGGGAAAACTGACTGGGATTTGGGAGTAGCCAGAGAATCTATTAACAGAAAGGAAAAGATCACACTGAGTCCTCAGAATGGATACTGGACAGTGCGTTTGAGAAACGGGAATCAGTATAGCGCCTGTGCTGGTCCCACTGTCTCCCTCTCTCTCAAAGTGAAGCCCCAGAGGGTGGGTGTGTATGTGGATTATGAGGAGGGTCTGGTCTCCTTTTATGATGTGGAGTCCAGGTCTCATATCTACTCATTCACTGGTCAGTCTTTCACAGAGAAACTCTATCCATTCCTTAACCCATGTACGAATTTAAAACAAAAATATTCAGCCCCTCTAGGTATCTCACCTGTTGATTGTCACAGCAAATT
>JAZGTK010007040.1:0-16409 GCA_036877625.1 Ambastaia sidthimunki | reverse complement strand
AGACACACACACACACTCACACAGAATCACTGCCAGAGGACAAAGAGACACACACACACTCACACAGAATCACCGCCAGAGGACGGAGAGACACACACACACACAGAATCACCGCCAGAGGACGGAGAGACACACACACAGCTCAGGACATGACTGACACTTTTGAACAGGACCAAGATGATGACATCAGAGTTCAGTACCTGCTGGGATCAGGGTTCTTGATCAAGGCTTCATAGGCCTGACTGTTATGTCCAAGATCCAGATGATGTTTGAAAATACGAGTCCACAGCGCCGCCTACAACAGCTCAGTTTATTTATTAATATCAAAAACTGTTTGTCTATAAATCCAACTATAATTAGACAAACCCAGCCCACCTAACAAAAAAATTAAAACAAGTTCAGGATAAAAAAGCATTTTGAAAACTAATTTGCCTTTTCATAAACAGATTTCCAAGGATGTGCAAGTAGTCTTTTTTTTTTTTACTCTGAAAACATGACTGATCTTACCTGAATTCTCTCATCATTAGCAGATTCAGATACAGCTAATGTGGCTAAATCAATCACAAGTTCAGGCAAACCAATATCCTCCAATAACCTCAGAACCTAAACAAAGCAACATTTGAAAATATGAGGGCATATAAGGGCAAAAATCTGCCAAATAATTTTGCATTTGCAGAAATTATGAGAGAATCTGTGATGTCACAATACAATATTTCCAATAAATATCTTGATTGCAGTGAACTTCAACTTATGCTCAAACAGCAGCATTACATACTATATACATACTATAACATTACATACTATATACATACTATAACATTACATACTATATACATACTATAACATTACATACTATATACATACTATAACATTACATACTAAGGTTGATAAAGAAAAATGTGTAATAGGACCCCATTTACACTTATACTATAAGATTAACACTTTCTACTATCTTACTTGACTACCAGCTGCTATTTGTTTGGACACACAGGGTAAATCCACACTAAGATGCCGAGTAATGATTTTACCCTGTACTGAGCTGCCAGTATTTACCTTGTTATAATAGAGTAATCGTGGGGCGGTGGGGGCCATCTCCTCGTCTGAACCTGCGAGTTTCATTAGGAACTCTTCTCTCTCCACCTCACTCGCTGCTTTCCGGAAACACTGCAAAGCCTGAAAACACAAACAAAACAGTTCTGTACAGTAACAGCAAGAGATATACAGCAGGACACATGCAGCCCAAACATTAGCCCAAAACGTTATTCTATTCTCATCGTCTTTTCTCTTGACAGTTGCAACACATCTTGAAGGTGAACAGTGAACGCTGCTGGTAGCTGAGTGTCCCCAAGGACCGTATTCATCCAAACAGATGACACGCCGCCACTCATACCTTGTGCACCTCACCATTGGCCAGATAGCACTGACCCAAGACGAACCGACAGGATCCCACATTCACTTGGCACCAGGGCTCAACTAACCGAACATATTCCTGTGGAAAGACGGCCACAGAGTCAATACACATGTTCTTTATTCAGGAACGAGCTAAACTACAGGTTTACATTTAACAGACACAAAGCAAATCAAAGTGCATTTATTTGCTATATTTAATCAGTATGTGTTCATCATGTGTTCAATCAAACTCTTCTGCGTTGGCGTCCACAATTATCTACCAATTGAGCTACATGAACATATTTACAAGACTGACCAGTCAGTAGGTTATTTGACTGACTAGGTCGGCTTATTTGATTGATTCGACTGACTCAAAGCGCAGCCTTATTTTTGCCCTAATCAGGACTCAAGTCAAGTTGTGAGATGAATAAGATGAATGCCTTCGGTCTCACCTGTAGTTGTGCATACTGGCAATTCACCATCAGACATTCAGGAAACAGGAAGCTGGGATTGCTGGGCCAGCTAATGAAATGATGTAAGGCAAAAAAGTATAAACTAAGATGGAGAAGTGATGTGTTTAGTGCATTAGTGTAAGGAGGATACAGAAACTGGCAGAGCAGAGTCAGGACACTGGAGATCATCTGAGGCCAGTGCAGCACTGTTTCCCGGCGCTCCACATCCTGCTGAGAGAACATCTGAGACACGATGGCTTTACGAGCCACGTTCTGGTAGAAGAACTCCACCACAGTTTGAGGACACGACACTTACAGACAACACAGAGAAGCTGTGAGTATTCTCATCGTGTATTACAAATGTGCCTCATTTGTGCTGGTTTCATTCATTTTACCTGGTCTGGAGCCTGCAGGGGTTGTGGAGTCTGACAGCTCCAGAACCGAGAGATGCTGCAGATCCATGTTTCTAAAAAACAAACATCCATCCAAACTGAAGAAACTCATGATCACTGAACACTAAATTATTATATTGCAAATGATGGCAGATGGTAATATTTACTGCAGATGAACTATTCAAACAGGTACACCATTTCCACACAAATCTTTCCTCTGCTTATAATCTCCTGTCAGTCTTTTCACTGAAGGGGAAAGTGTTCTGGTCAGACTGATCACATGTCCCGCTTTTCTGTTTCAAGTCCTAACCAGCACTAACCTTTGACTTGTTCAGTGATGCTCTGTACGGCTGTAAACGTGTATCGTTGTCATGGTTATTGACAGACTGATTACCATTAATATAACCACAATTTTACTACAGATACAATGGTTAAACTACAGTCTCATGGTTAATTTTCGTAAGGCATGGACTCACAGGATGTCCAGTGGGACGGATGATGACATCATCAGACTCATCTGTCTGAGCAGATGATACGTGCAGAGCAGATGAGAGCAGCGAGGAATTAAATCCTGCTGCATCTGCAGGCAGACTTCCGAAGGAAAAGCCTGTATAAACACAACCAATCAGCAAACCTTACAGAGTCACATGACACTGTGTGTGCGCGTACACTCACTTTGGTGCCGATATGCAGATACAGCTGCTGGAGGATGAGCAGGTTTCTGCAGAGCAGGACTCTAGTCATGGTGGTCTGCCACACAGCTTGAGAGATCAGACTGGCAGCCACACTGCTGCCGTACAGCTGCGAGAGACTGATCCGCACCCTCAGAGACTGACCTACGACAAAGCACCAATTACAGACACAATCCCCTTATTGTCTACAACAGCTTATAATGTTGTAAATAATGGTCTTGCACAGACTGATGCACTTCATATCATATCAATAGATTGTCAGAGGCCACAGAAATTAATTTTGTGTTGTCTGTTTTTACTTTTAAAGACTCTGCACCCTCAAACATGCACTATATAATTCAGCAAGATCCACAGTTTCATCTCAAAATCTTCTTTACTGTTCCACTAAAAATAAACGGCACCTAAACCTTGGATGGCCTGAGGGTGAAAAAAGTAACACATTTGAATTTTTGGATGAATTATTCCTTTAATTTTGGATGGTCAGAAAAGTTTGTACATATGTAATATCTCCTTTCGCATACACATTTGAGAAAACATTAGCTTATTTGTTGTTGTAAGTCTGCCCCTAAAGGCATGTGTCAGTCAGATGGCCTGTCTAAACGGCTGGTTCTTAATCAAAATAAACTGTAACAAGGACCTAGTCAAAGGTCTGCAAAACAAGAGAAAGACCACTGAGAACATCCTGCTAAGTGGTTCACAGAAGAAAGGTGTATGGATTTGGAACAACACGAGATCAGCTAGGGTGAAAGATAATACCTGAAGTGGGTCGACTGTCTGGCTCTGTGTCTGTCTCCAGGTCCAGCTCTCTCAGCAGCAGACTAATGGCAGCGATGGGGTTCCGGACCTCCAGCAGTTTGTTTGAGATGTCATTAATCACATCCACACTGCAGAAAATACTTCATTAGTCTGATCAACTGATCATCTGCTAGTGTGACTTCACTACATCAGTCATTGAGGGCATACTGACATGTCACTGGTCAACAGATCATCCAGAATCTTCTCTGAGGCTTTCTCTGGAGACTGCAGGTGCTCCAGAGCTTTCTCCATCTCATAGGCCATGTCCTCTGTCAGACATTCATTCATCTGCCGCAGACACTGAACCAGCTGCAGAACATCTCTGCTTGTGTCAGAGTCTGAGAAAACACAATTCATTCATGCAGTTACATTCTTACATTCCTAAGAATTCATTCTGTCCTATTTAGACCAATTATTGTTACCATCTGTCTCACTTTTCTTTACACCTCATGCAATGAGAGCTGCAGTTGAGACACTGTCCTAAGTTTTAAAAAAACAGCTGTATAAAGAATGCTCAAAAACGTTAAAAATATACCATAAATAAGATATCATAGCATATAATTGTCTATCACAATAGAGCATCACATAGAGCTTCTTTTACTGATCTCAGACTATCTGTCTGCGGGAGAGAGGCCACAGAAGCAGAGCAGACTTCTCTCACAGTAATCTAACAGTGCCAGATGTTTGACTCTTACCCTCAGCAACAGGCGTCTCCTCTTCAGAAATCAAATACTCATCAGAGCACAGGTGAAAATGATCAACAGCAAAGCAGGGCAGCAGGAAAGACACAAAGGCCTGGAAGACAGCAGAAACTTCTGAATTACACGTCAAGAGGGTAGAAATAAAAATAAAATGGAATTGTTTTTAAAGTAGCACAGGACTGGGCTTTATTCACTGAGAATGGACTATATCAGGAAACTCTGGCTTTCCACACCAGAATATAAACAGAAATGATTAAAAAGTGAAGCGGTAAATAATAAACGACTATGTTAAGCATTGGCAAGATTTTAAAAAGGCCTGAAATAAAAACTAAAATGATATGACTATTCTTAAACACTATAACAGTCCTCAAATCTGACTGCATAAGATTTCGAAAGTCCTGGCAGATTGACATTAATTCATTTAGCAGGAGCTGATCCAAAGTGCCCTACAAAGAAAGCAATAAGAATTTTGTGCTAAGCTTCATCGATAACTGTAGTACACAACAGAAAGCACACAAATTGTTTACAAAAAGCAGTGACTGGTATTAAATGCTGACTACAGAAACAGCAGAAAGTCTCCCAGGCCTGGTACCTTTCTGAGGACGCAGAGCATGGACGTGACAGGGCTCACATGCAGGGCCAGAGGGCTGGAGAGAACCTCCTGGTACTGCAGACAGCATGTGTAAAACTTGGACCAGAAGTCCACCTGCAGCGAGCGGTAGTCCTCTTGAGAAAACTCGTATTCTGTCACGCTGCTCTGAAGCTAAAGAAAACGCACCAACAGATGTTTAGTGGTAACAGGAAGAGAAATAAGTAGTAAGCGATAAACAGTAATGCTCACCTCATTCTCTACTGTGACTGTGACCTCTTTTCTCAGCTCGTCCCATGACAAGTCCAAATATCGCTCAGCACCTCGTTTGTAAATCTGGACAAAAAAATCTATTCTTTAGAAAATCATTTCATGCTCAGGGCACCGACTAAGTTTGTGGATAAAAAAATTAAACAAGGCATAAGGCAAAAGAATGGGATTATATTTGTGCCAAAAAAAAGGTAAATTAAAACAAAATGAAATAAAAACATCTTTTTCATCATGTTTTGTTTATATGTGATTCATCGCTTCTTTGTTTTCCTTACATTGTCGCTTTGGACAAAAGCGTCTGCTAAATGCCTAAATGTAAATGAATGGTAGGCCTGATTTTTTAACCCACTTAATTCCAATTATAAAACTGAATATTACAGTATTGGTGCTAGTATAGCTACCTCAGAAGACTAAAGATATCACCACAACAGGAAGATTTATGGGTAGTTTTCCAACTGGATTATATTATTGAGGGAGTTCTTAAAACACTCCATGCATAGTCATGAGATTTCTACACTGGATTTTTAATCCAGAATGATAAAGAGCTTTACTGCTAAGTGTGATTAAAGTAAACATCCAAATGCAGCATTTGACACAACCTTAAAGTCAAATCTAAAAATGTAAAAAAATAAAAAAGAGACAGTCGTACAATTATATCCTGTAAATGGATGCGTTTACAGATGCCATGTACAGAAGAAGATGTTGTAAAAAATAAATAAGGGTGAATTAATTTACATTATTCTGGGAGCTTTGTTCTAAATACAGTGCTGTCAGACCCAGTTACATGTCATCTGAGATTCACACCTGTTACATGTCATCTGAGATTCATACCTGTAACGCTTTAACAATGACTGTCAGACCCAGTTACATGTCATCTGAGATTCATACCTGTAACGCTTTAACAATGGCTGCAGCTGTGAAACGCGGTGAAAAGAGAATATCCAAATATGTTTCCTGTTGAAAGAAGATGACAGCAGTTGACTCAAAAAGCCAGAGAGGTCCTAACAAGTTTCAGTGTTTAACACAAAGTTTGTACCCGTGGGTCTTGGTCTTCACCAATGTGAACTTCCTCCTCTGGTGACCGCCGGACAAACACCTGGTTCCACATGCCTGCTGTGTTACTGCAGTTTTAAAAAAGCAGAAAGGTTAGAAAATAATTAATTCAGTAGATTTGAATTGATTATGCCCAATCCCTCACCCACAGTCATGTTTTTTCCTCTACAGATATTAGATCCATTTTTATGCAAACTAAAAAGATTAGTGTCACCACAAACTTTGTCCTAATATTAACATAGTTATTCAGAAACTTTTTCAATGGGTCACTGTGGGTCACTAAAGATTTTAAAAAGTATTACTCACTGCTCAAAACTGATGTACTTTATCACAGTCTGACTGTCATTATCCAGCCAAAGAGCCCAAATATCAGTCGCTGTCAAGACAAAGTCCACAAGCGTCTCCTGCTCAACACAAACACATATCTCATGTGCTGCACCCCTCCATCAGTAGTCATACATGTCTAGTGTACAGAGCTGTACCTGTGTTGAGAACTGTGTTGAGATGTGATCCAGGCTGTATCGGTTGCTTTCATTGGCCACCAACTGCAGCACGCAGAACTGGCTGCGTTTGGGGACAGCGAGGTAAACAGCGAGACACAGGCCAGTGGAGGAGGTGAAGCAGAGACGCAGTTTATGGGCCTGCGCTGGAGAACTTTTTACCTCTGCACGACCCACAGGCAAATACTCCAACATATCAGTCACCAAGAGACACATCTGATGCTGAGACGAGCAGGAAACACTTCACTAAACAGTGCAGGAGTCATTCTAGCAACAAGACTGAGTTAAGTAGTTCACCCAAAAATAAACATGTTTTACTCACAACTCATGACCTTTGTTTCTGAGGAACATAAAAGATGATATTTTGAAGTAACCAAACAACCTCTGAGACATTTCTCTTTTCTCTCTTTCTCTAATATTTTCTTTTGTGTATAAGTTTTCTGAATGACAGTAAATGCTTTAATTTTCGGGTGAACTATCCCTGTAAACCCAGCACCCCCACAATCTATTATTCAGGTCCCTCACTGCTACACACCCAAACAAAGTTAAGGCTTCCTGTATTTGTGGGGATTATTACTCTACTGTAACAATTAGTTCTTGTTGTTGTTGTTCATTATTAAAGTCTGCGTCACGCAGGAATGACAGATCATACAGTCAATAACAAACTCTAGTGCTGGTTTATATTAGTAGTTTTGGTTTCTCATAAAGCATTACAGTGATTACAGGTGTAAACATCTCTGTGTGTATCAGCCTGTGATCTCATAACTGCTGTCAGGATTTATCCGTGACCACAGTCTTTACAATAGAAATAACAGCGTCTTCTAACAAGAAACACAACCAGTAGAAATTACAAGACATCTGAATTAGTTTTGTCTTTTTTAAACTCTCCATGCAGCCTTTTGTGCTCAGATCAGATATTCTCAGAAGAGCGCTATGATTCTGTGAGAATGAATATTACTGAGAGATAATCACAGAATATTTACAAATCATCCATTAAATTGTCATTTCCTCCCTGGTCTTGCATGTTAACAATAACACCTACCTAGTTAAAACACTTGGCATTAGACCAGTAATGCGGAAAATATTGTTTTCACGTTATAAATCGAACTTATAGAATTTATTTTTTAAATTTGTCATCGGAGTGAACAGGAAAATGTTTAATGTTTACAGAAGTCAATATGTTTTGGTGGCTTGTCAGCTTTCCACTCAGAGAGCCTCCAGATCCACCACTGGGTTCTAGTCACTGCTGGCCCATGAGTGAAGAAATGTTCAAGACCAGACTACTGCAAAACTACAGCTGCTTTAAAAGGCAGAAGTTAGACGATGCTTTTAGAGTCGACAGCTGTGTTATATAATGGAAGCTTTTTTATCTTGTTGCCTTGTACATATAGTGCACATATCTTGTGTAGACAACAGCTGAGCTGCAGAAATACACAGATACATTTCAATACGCAGTTGTTCTGATTCACCCTCTCCTGAAGTCATACTGACCCTAAATGACCACATCCTCAGTTTATGATCCTGACACAGGGCAAAAACAAAGGTGTCATCCTGCAGCTGGTGGACAGCCAGACTGATGGCCAGATCGAACAGACTCTGATCACCCCTGAGAGAAAGAAACTCAGTTTAGACCACGATTCTGAAAGTTGTTTACAGCCACAATCTGTAACTTTTGCCACTCTGTCGCCAAACTGACATTTTCTGCAAAATCTGACGTCTGACAGGTCAAATTTTAACCATTTTTAATCGTTTTGAACACTGATGTGTTACTTGCTCAAAAACTGATTTGTTTCAACTGAACCATATAATGTTAGAGATTACCACTTAAATGTACATTTATTAACACTTATTCATTTAGCAGACAACCTTTGTAACGCAATGCTCTACCAGCTGAGCTACAGGAAGGCACTTAAATATCGCAGAGGTCTTATATGTGTGCGATTATATATGTAATTTAAGACATTCCACCTGATAGCAGTGGGCATCCAGCCAGCTAACCGCTGCATCACTGAACTCTGTTTCAGCTCCATGACAGACACGGACCCTTTGAGACAAAACACATTCATGTAGCCTCTGCACACTACAATATAAACATACAAACTCCTAAAAGACACAAATACCTTCTTTATCAGGGGGAGGTAAAGCAATGATCATAATGCCACCCAATGGTGAGGCAAGAGCAAACATCGCCTCCCCCTCATGGCTGATCCAGGCACAAGCTGTGGATGGGCCTGCTGACTGCACACCCTGAGCGAACGGGAGCACGTAACTGTGGGTCGGTTCCCTTAGGTTTAGCTTTCCGATATCTGTGAAAATGGACTGCATCTGAAGTTCAGTGACCAGATCCTGCAGAGGGAGATTGTGTTGGGTCATGCTGCAGAGAGCACACGTGATATCAGTTACACCTGCAGTGAACGCTTGTGCCACTTACACTGTGATACATGCGGGTGGGATGCGGCAGCACGAGTCGATGGACCGTCTGGTTTGTGGCGATCAGGATCACAACATTGTTAAGCGTCTCCTGAATATGAACTCCTCCTGGCAGCAGGAGACAGTGTGGGACGCGCACTCGAACTGCATTATTCAGAAGGTTGCTGTCCAGGGACTGCTCAACAAACTGAACAGTGTCACCTGAGGTAGACCTGCAGACAAAATGTTACAACTACATTTCTACATTCAACTACAAGTATACAGTAGCTCAATTACTGCTCAATGTTCACTCAAGAGTAAACCACCTGTCCTTTTACACTTTAAGCTGAGGTGTCTAACATATGAAACAACAATGGTGTTACATTTGTGGTTGATAAGACATACAAACCACCTTATTATAAAAAACCAACAGCACAACAACAAACAAAAAGCCAGTTTGGAATGACATGGGTGTGAGTAAATGAGTTTCACTGTTGGGTGAACTATACCTTTAAAATTTAAAAAATGAGGTTTGTATCGTAATGTCATAACATTAAGTATTTATTCAGCTCTGAATAACTAACACTTTATTTTTACTATGAACTAACTTTTAGTTATACTAAGATGCCTATAAAATACATCTGGCATGGCATGAGGGTGATTTCATTTAGGGGTAAAACCATCTCTTGAAGTTCCAGCAATGGCATGCTGTTAACTGCAGTCTGACAAACGTATCTCTCACCAGTGTATGTATCTGTTGCTGGTGACTGACAGGAGTTTGCCACTGTCTTCATAAGTGAATCCACCTGCACTGTCTGCATACTTCACACCACTCGAGTGAACACCAACACCTGCTGGACACAGTCACACACACAGACTCATACACGCATGACCACTGCTAAAACTTCTCATATACAGGCCTATGCACTAATGCTTGAGATTAGTTTCTCAATTCTCAAATCAAGCGAAGCAGACTGGACTTTATAAAGACACTGATATCTGGAGTGTGTACTGCTGCGGTCTAGGAAAGAGGAATACTTTAAAGCCTCTGTTTTTTATGTCTTCTGAGTGTTGACTTTAATTCTTAAATGTGAACAACTGTGAACATAAAGACTTACCAAGTCTGAAAACATCATATTGTAAAATAATGTTTTCACCATCTTTCTACTGGAGACTGAAACACGCATCTCTCCTCACCAGCTAGCATTCAAAACAGGACAATCGATCGGACAGGCCAGTAAATCAGAAATGAACGGTTTTGTACTCGGGACATTTTAATGTATATGATATATGTATATCATGTATTAGACAGATAATATACAATGATTTCTCTGAAACACAGCACGTCTAAAAACTAAAGCGAAACAGGATGAGTTGCATTTATATTTTCAGTGACATGTGTCCTAAAGCACTACGTATAGCTGTACTTTGCTTTTATTTGCAGGTATTTTATAGGAATTGATCAAACAGAGACAATGTTGTGTGATTTCTGTCCCCTTAAAGGAAAAATGACCCGATAAATGAGCTTCAGTGGAACATACAGAACAACAAAACAGTTTTGTTTTGAACGCGAGTGACCGCGGGCGCCGCGCTCGTGTCACGCGCGAGCTGCTAACGCGCGAGCAACTCAACTTTCCAGCACATCACCTCAAACACAGCGTGTGATAAACAATGCGGAAGGTTAAAGGCTATACCCAGATTTACTGTGATCTCTCTAAACCGTGAAACAGTCTCTCTCTCGAATGCACAGGTCTCGATGTAGCTCCTCTCCAGAACAGCCGCCATCTTCTCGCGCCGCACGCCGGGAATGAAGGGCGCTTCCGCGGTTCAAACTCTTAAAGAAGCAGCGCACTACATAAAACTGCACAACATTCAACAAACCTTTAACACGTTAAAAACACCATTACTAATCACGTAACAGTGTTACTTTAATTAGAGTCTGTAAAATAAAGTAGGCAATACAAAAACACCATCGAATTGTTCTATCCTGAGAAACGGGCTAAAATACCTACAAGCATTTTTGGTTTCTTGTGGCGTTGATGTGCCTAAATACTTAATTTTTCATAATGATTTTGTTTTTTATCCAGATGTTTTCAATATTCAGAAGATTGTGTCATGGTGCTATAATAATGTACAAAGTTAAATAGCCTAAAGTTGTGAACTATATTATTAATTACAACACATGAATACTGGTGTGTAGCAGACACTTTCACACTCCAAAATACCCAATAGTTAAACTGTACTGTTGCTTCTCAAACACCAGAACTTAACATATGCACATCTGTGACTGCATCAGTCAAATTCTTGTTTAATGCAAAAAATATATATCCACAATATCTCATACAACTTTTTACAGGCTAGTAAGTTACTCGGTGGAAATAATTGTTTATTGTGATTATTATTAATATCAGTACTTTATTATAAATTGGTTTTAAAATGGTTTTATAACTTTATTATAAAACCATTAAGTTCAGAGTGATATATTTCTTCCTAAAATTGTTAATATGCTTGTATGTATATGACATACACCTTCAGCTAAAAACATCAATCTCACAAAATAAACTTTTATTGTGCCAAGTACCGAAATTTTCTATATGCAGCCAAAAAGGCAAATGTAGTGTGTCTTGAGATGTAGATTTTAACAACTTATAGCGTCATGATGATGGACAAAGGAAAAAATGTGATCAGTAATACTGACTTGTACCATATGGAACAATCTTGCTGAATGTTGTCCAACGTGTTATTAACATAATAAACATAACCAGGCACTGGAAAATGAGTGTAGAAAAAGTAGAAGTATATTACCATAGGAATAAAATGACGGTTTATGACAAGCTTCTCTGTTAACTTTCTCAAGCGAACATGAGACAGAGAGACTATTCAAGCTACAGAAAATCTCTATGTTACAAACAAAACAACATTCATGATTTTACACCAATCTGCCTCTGAAAACAAATTGATCTTAAAAACACAGGAGTGTCTTCAGGCAGTGCCAATGACAGGTTACATAGGCAGGTCAACACTGTTATGACGCGTTTTCCTAGAAGTACCGTCATAACGGGGCAGCGCTTTCTGCAGGCTGGACATGGCAGCCGTGCGCTCCACATCGATCACCGCATACAGTTCTGTCCTGCGGGTGGGAGTCTGGGGAAGGGGGGAGGTGGGCGTCTTTGGGGTCTGAGGGTTGCTGGAGTTCTCGGTCTCTGTCTCAACCTCGATGTAGTTTAGCCTATGAGACTCGAGGCACGGCCGACGGAAATCGAAGTTAAAGAAGGTGGCGGTAGAGCGCTCCCGCCAGCGGGCCGACTCTACCTTGTTAGCGCTGAGCGGGGCCGTCACATTTTCTGTGTTGATGTAGTAGTGAGTAGGGTCAGGGCTATACTGACGATGGTTGTGGAAGCCATTGATGGGCTGCGACTTCAGTTCTACGGGGTCTTCACTGTCTTCATCTTCAGAGTGACCCTTTGGGTGCTCTCTCAAAGGAGGCAGGGCCGGAAGGTTCTCATAGTCCAGCAGAACTGTTCTCCGCTGGGCTGAGTTGTTGGCGTTGACGTCAGGGGTAAGCGGTGGGGGCCGAGACCGGCGACGTGAGAGAGCCGAGGACGTACTGTTGAAGTTCTCCGAAGTTGTCGGTGCTCCAGCAGACGCATCATCAGGTCTACTGCTTTCAACTGCGCTGCCTGTGTTTTTACTGCCACCGTTGAAGTTCTGGGCTGAACTATTAGGCCTGTTGTCGCCCCCGGCACCCTGCTGTCCTGACATTGATGCTTCTCTTTGCCTCTGCCTCTGCACAGGTGTTGGGCCCAACACAAACCGAACACATTCAGGATCTAACTGTACGCGAGGGCCAGGGTCCGGGGCCTCCTGAGGGGAGGCATCTTCTCCATTATGTAATGAAACATTTGGGTCTACAGGAACATCTGAAAGACTCGGGCTGTGCTGCTCCAGCAGGCCGCTGGTGTTCACATACGTGTGCCCCTAAAGAAACACGTAAAACATGCTTTAGTAACTATCATGTAAATGCACTTGTATAGAATCTCTGGACACAAACAGCTTGTGGAAACACAGATGACCAATAATTTTACTTTGTTTTTAACAAATATTGTCAGAATAACAGGAAGTGATAAAACAGCACACAGATCGTACTGTCACGTGTCATATAATTGGTAAGGGATTAACCAATAGTTTACAAGTACACAAATTCAACCTGAATCTATAGTGGGTATTTTTAAGTGAAAACACTATGAAAACCTGTTAATTTCAAAACAGTTAGTTAGAGCATATTTGAAATCATGCAGGGGGTATGAAGAGCTTTGTTAGCCATAAATATTAACAATAACCTCTGCCATTAATCTTTTATTTAAACATAAAATTTTCGTGTGAAGATAGGCTATGTTATATCCTGCTATTAGTTACCACGAATAATGTTAAATATGATTTATTAAAATGGGTTGCATACACCAACTTAGAGCGTAATGTTAATGTAAATCTACATTGTTTCGTTTCATTGATCTATATGCGAATAAACACACAGTTCACAACTTGCAAACGCAATGGAAAGTGACAGCGCCACACTAACCATCAGGTTGATTATCTGATACACACCATTCTTTCTCTAGAGAGTCTGTTCTCAAAATGTCAGTTCAAATCACGGCTGAGAGTGCACTTGTGTTGGACCAAAAGTGAACTCCCATGATTCGGTCACAGCCATTATAAAATTTGATGGTGCAGGTCGTAGTTTGTCCATCTTTGTGCAAACGAAGCGATTGTGCATCTATAAACATTTTCTGTTTCTGGTGCACGCTCATTACGTTACAAAAAACAACGTTTTTTACAAGTTACATTATAAAAAGGCACAAACATGCAAAAATTATTAGATGCAATTAAAATTCATATTCTCTTACTCTTACTGCCTCTTCTGTAACTAAAAGAGGATGTGTGGACTCCAGAGAGGGCAGGCAGGTGCTCCCAACAGATGGATGCCGACTAGACAGGTGAGAGGATGCGTCTCCCAGTGAGGGATACCGTAAGCTGCCATTGGGTACAGCAGGGAGGATGCTGCCAGGAGCTAAAGCACAAAACTCCAAACAATGCTTACAAATAAACAACATCTTTTATAAATAAACATTTTCATAGATGTGTAGATATAGAAACATGTTTTGTCATCAGCCTTTAACAAAATCATACCACAGATAGTCATCAGCAAACTCTCGTTCAACTCAAAAAGGACACACACATTTACAGTAAGTTCATTTTTAGCATTTCCAACACATTGAAAATTGCGCATTTGATGTGTGTAGACAATTTCGCCACAAAATTAGACTCGTCTCTTCGTGATTTTAACCAGAAAGTATGTCCTATATAACACTCCACTGGCACATTGTACAGTCAGAGTGTATTGAGTTGCTAATGAAAACTCTCACACTCTCCTGTTGAAGCTACACATTTACTCATGTGTTACCAAGCAACCGTATCAGTTTCTGGAGACTCTGTTAAGAGTTTGCTACAGTAAAATTCATGTTTTATGTCAAGTATTAAGATGCTTTAAGAAACACTGTTACAGGTTAGTGAAGAATGACATCAGACGTTGAGCTTATAGTGCTTCGGGTAGATGTCAGTTGTTCTTCAGTGTTAACACTGATGTGGGACTGCAGTGCAGACTTACTGGTAGGTGTGTGTGGTGTGATGGGAAGGTCTGATTCAGCTTGTGTGAGGTTGGGCTCAAACACCGGTTCCTCTACCACACTGATGCTGTTGTTATGCATGATGTCCTGCAACATGTTGAAAATCTCTTCAGCGCGGGAACACTTGAAAGCAAAGATTCCTACAGACGGTAAAACACAAACCGTTACAAACACTCAGCATTCACAGCTGTAAACAACAACAGTGGACATTAAACCTTGATAGTTAATACTCTAAACACAACACACCTAATGATGGACACAATAACAGCACAACAAAAATGTGGTATTATTCTGATCCTTATACAGTTATGCCAATATTTGTAAATATTGTAAGTGAATACAGTGGCACATCTAAGAGTTAAAATCACAGCAAGCAGACAAGACTTACCTGAACAAGCATGCAAAACTCTGTCAAGCTCATCCTTTTGGAAGCATGGGTTCAAAGTTAATAGTCTTACATTAATCACTGTGCAGATAGCTGGTGATCAGACCTTACTTTGAAAATGACCTATTTGTTGCCAACTGTCTGTATCACTTAACAAGAACCTGAACAATCACACTACGGGCTGCGCGATGTACTGCATGCTACAATTCTGCATTTTCATGGAAAACACTGTGGTGATATTTCACACTTATAACAGCAGAGTGTGGCTCCTGACAATGATGAATACTCCTAAAAAACAGATTTTGGTTTTACCTTGACCCGTCTGGCAGCGACGGCCGCTCTCAAAGGAAAAGAGGTTCGAATCATATCCGTAGCGACGCAGGCAGAGGTAAGGCCACCTGACGGCATCACATTTCCGTGTGCGAAGGACCAGCTCATCCTCCGTCAGCTCCATGATTCCCGCTCCCAGCTCGTTCCCATCATCATCCACATTCACCACCTGAATCAGTTCAAAGCAAATTCATCATTCCCTGGTGTTCACCTCACTCCTTTAACACGGCTCAGGAAAGCCCACCCTTAACACAATATAATATAAATATACAGAGCATTCTGACCAGATGACCACAAACCCCTTTTATTTTTTTACTCTATTTAAGGTCATTTAATTATCTAAAGTTAAGAGTCTGTCTTCTCGTCACAAAATTTGGCATGTATCATCCAGTAACACACAAAGTTAAACAGATCAAAAAAACAATTACATTCTCAATAAACAAATCACATTACATTCTTTGTTACATTCTGAAACTGCATTACCAACACAAAAGACAGTCACAAACAACATATTATAATCCTTGTAAATATTGACCTTAAATTTACTGTGGTGAATGTCAGGAATGGATTCTTTATCTGGACAGCTAAAACAGCTTCCCATGGCTTCTTCAGACGACCATCTGACACCTAAAACACAGTACAAAAACTTATCAGTGTATAATTTGCCTGAAGTACACTTAACAACCTGAAGTACACTTAACAACCTGAAGTACACTTAACAACCTGAAGTACACTTAACAACCTGAAGTACCTGAAGTACACTTAACA
>JAZGTK010007039.1:0-19905 GCA_036877625.1 Ambastaia sidthimunki | reverse complement strand
TTTTTGTTTTTTACTTGTAGTGAAGCTACTTGTAGTTTTTAGCTTTAAGTAACTACTTAGATTACTTCAGGTTTATTTGCAGATTGTAGTTTGACAGTGTCATGAGCTTCTCCAACACTGGAACTGAAATATTTTTTGTTCGTGTCTGGACTGCAATGGCTATAGAGATGTTTTATTCTTGTTGAATGTTGAAATGTTTTTCTTTCTTTTGTAGGGCTCCATTGGGCCCGCTGGTATTGCTGGTATTGATGGGATAAAGGTGAGATAACAGATATCTTTTTTTATTATTGAAGTCCTTCATACTAAAATACACAAGAAATATCAGTAAACTTTGTTTAGCTGCAGCTTAAAGAGTATAACAGATTTATTTCCCCTGGCAGAGGAGGAAATCCTGTCAAAAAGAATTAAATTGTCCTGTTTATTTATTCTTTCTACCCAGAGCAGCACAAAGACGAATGCATCATTTACATGAAGTATAAGACTTGTGTAAGAGTGAAACTTTAAGGCATGTTTTGGCTCTGTTCACCAAAAGTTTTGACTCATTTCCTTGGTTTATAGTGAGCACTTGAAATATTTGAATGCATTTAAAGTTTAACTTTAAGAATGCGTGTTTTGAAATTCAACCAGTGATGCCAAGTGTGAGGCCAGAAAAACGTCTTTAAAATATAAACATACTGTATTAGGATAAATGTTGTGTTATAAAAAATATTTCTGTATAGTTCATCTAGTAGAGTGAGGAAAACTGATGCCTCACGGCTTTGTGATCTTCACAAGCATTTTGAAACGTATTAAAACTGAAGCAGGGCATGCATTAATAGGAAACAGAGAAAGACCATTTTCTGGTGGAAGCAATACTCATTTTTGAAGCAACAAAGAGCTCAGAGTCCTAAATATTTGAACTGTTGGATGCCAGGTCATGAAATGGATCTCAGATGCTGTGCACATCAGTTAGAAAACAAACCAGGGTTCTGATAATGATGGATCTTAGCACCCAAGAGCTTTTTTTTTATGTGTTACAAACGTTCACTTTTTTCCTATGTGCTTTTCCCAAGAACATAAACGTGTGAGAAGAGTGGCGACTGAAGCAGTACTGCGAAAAGGAAGATGGAAAATGTCAATAGAAAGAAATGCAATATGTGACACGTACTGTTTTGCGCCAGTTGATTGGATGAGTCTGTTTCTTTATGACGCATTTAGCACTCTACGATTTTTCCAGAGCACTTGTAGATCTATCACGATTATAGTCCTTTTTAAATTGTAAGAAAATGGCCCTTAATGGCCCTTCCAAAATGATTCATTCAGGTTTACAATCCTTTTGGGAAATGCAGTCCACGCCTCTTCTTCAAGAAAGTTTAGCATTGAGATGTTTTGTAATTCATAAAATGATCCCATGTAGAAAACAACGTAGCATCACAACCTGTAACAGAGCGAATAATGTTTTAGGACAGGGGTGTCAAACTCAGTTCTTGGAGGGCCAGTTCCTGAAGACTTTGGTTAGCTGGATGAGGTGTGTTAAAATAAGGTTGAAGCTAAACTCTGTAGGAGCCGAGTTTGACATCCCTGTTTCTGGATGTTGAAAACTAAAACTCTTTTCTGCTGAGAAGAGACATTTGTTTTGTATTCCACCCAAGCTCGTGATCATGCCACGCCCAAACTGCAGAAGTTGCTGTAATGGGTTGAGGTTATAGGACCTGGGCGAGTCCACTGAATAGGTCACTGTGTGTTTTGTTATTTGTAGGGAGATATGGGTACGCCAGGATTAGATGGAGTCCCTGGCAGCAAGGTTTGTGACATGTCATCTTCAGGATTTCATTACATCATAAGATCCATTTCATACCTTATAAAAAAATATTCATTCCTTTTGCAAGTTCTGTAGAGGTGGGCTACTTTTTTGTTGCATAAATCAGTAGATTATCTGATTATAAGAGATGCATCTGGTGTCAAATATCAGAACCATATCACTCAATATCATGCAGTCATTTGTCAAACAGTGTTATTTGATCTGTAATGAGTGAGAATCCACATGTCTTGTGTGTTTTTAATGTGCGAGAGCTTGTCTGGAAAAGGGCATTACTCTAGAGGTCATGTGATATGGGTGCCTGTAACGTGAGCCTCATATCTTAAATGACTGAATTTAACCCCAGGCGTGATCTGACTCAGCTGGACACTTTAATACACTCTGATCCTTCAGTTTTTTACCTTTGTGTGTTTAACACCCCCTAATTTCTTTTCCAACAGGGTGAAAGAGGTGAACGGGGTGAAAAGGTAAAATGTTTACACACTCATGGTTAGCTGATGATGTCTCCATTTCATATATCTATAAATAACAATCTGTTCTTATATAACATATAGTCCGTACAGCTGCTTTGGAATACATTTTTAAAAAGCCCTATACAGTACAAAAAAGTATATACAAAAAATATGTTCATTCAATATAAGATATACATATTTGTTTGTTGTATGAACAGCATTAAAGTAATAATACACGGAAGCTCCACATACTTTGAGGACAGCCCAGCTAACAGGAAACATCCTCAGAATGTTGGCTAACATTTTTCTATAAGTTAGGAGTAAAGTTAGTTGAACTTTTTTAACATTATATATCATACATCCAAAACATATATTTTAGGTTTGTTAATTGAACATTATAAAAATATTGTTTTTACAACCAAGCAGTAAGGCTAATACAACATCTGAAAGGCTGGACGTTTAGAAAGTTCCTAGAACATTCAAAATAACATTTTTGGAAATGTTAGGGAAATGTTCCTACAACCTAAAATAGTTAACTGGGAAGACAAGTCGAGCTTCATGAACACACATCTGCAGGTTAAACTTCTGATTCTCTGGCAGATTGTAGACAACAATGAACAAGGGACCTTTCTCATTGACTTTAATTTAGCTCATAATCAGGAGCTTCTGTGAAGTGTCTAGTGTTGAAATCTGAATCCAGATCTGTCTCCAGTGTGTTGGTTGAAAATGCAGCCAGACCAGGATTAGATGGCTTATGTGACTTCTGAACAAACAAAAAGCACTCTGTCTCTTCTTATTTAACATATTGGCTGAATTTGAGTAAAATAAAGGAATAAAGACATAAAGTGGGAGTTTAAATTAGCATATGACAATTTGTTTCCAATTTATTGCACCGCCGGGAGCATCTTTCACACCGTATTTTTCTAAATGACTTTAACAGAAGTAGTCAAACGTACGCGGTAAATCTGATAAAAGTATTAGAAGGTTCTGTTTGCTAGAAGCTCTGTGTCCAGCTCCCACTCCATTAATCGTGAGAACAGTATCTCTGGAGCTACTCAAGAGGACAATGTTGATAGTGCAGAACTGTGATCTGTTACTCTTTAGTGCTTGGATCGCTCCAACCAGAGATCATTCTTGAAGCTGTTGGCAGACATCACCTTAACCACAGGCTACCACCAGCCTTTCTTTCAGAAATTGCTCATTTAGACCAATTTTGGACCATTTCATCTTATTGAGTCAAACACTCTCACAGTTTCAAGCGGGTCAAACATAATTAAGCAGATTCCATCCCACTCTTAGATCTGTGTGGCATCCAGACACCCTTGTTTAGCTAAAAGTGGCTCCAAAAAGGCCTAGAAGGGACAAAGAGCATTAGCATCCTAGCAGTTACTAACACCAGCTGCAGAAACAGACGTCTTATTTGTTGCAGGACTGAGGTTTACAGAATTTACCTGCTGCCCCAGCTAACAGGGAACATTGTCAAAGTGCTGGCTAATGTTCTCCAAATGTTCTTTTAAAGTTATCAATAAGTGTTTGCAGTAACGTTACATGGAACTTTCTTTATATATTTATATTACATATAATATATATCAGAAACATTATTTCTAAGTTATTGGAATGTTTAAAAAATGTTTCATAATAAAAATGTGAATAATGTTCTTATATCAAAGCAGTAATGAACGTTTTGAACATTACTAAATCATTCAAACTAACATTTTAAAGTTTTTGTTACCCAATGGAAACATTAAGGAAACATTCTTGCAACCTAAACTAGTTAGCTGGGGCAGGACTGGGGCAAGTTCCACTGGTAGAGCATGGTGCTAGCAACGCCAAGGTCATGGGTTCAATTCCCAGAGAACAGATAAAGTGTACACACAGTGTACACAATGCACTGGAGTCAATTTGGATAAAAACAGATATGTGTCATGTAAAAGCAGTAAATCATACAGTACCACGTGCTTTCCTTGCAGGGAGACATGGGAGAGGAGGGCCCGAAAGGTGACCTTGGAGAGAAGGTAAGGCTACAATTAACTAGTACTTCATCCTTTGTAAACCCCATGTAAGTTGTTTGTAAACCCTTTGGCACTTTGATCTGTTTGAGCAGCCAAACAACAACAGTCCGCCAATGGTGTGAGTTTAGAGGCTAGACATAACTTGAGCATATTAATAACTTAACATCATGATTAACATGTCTGTCCACTGAAATGTTCAGATATAGATATTTTACATTGTAGAAAACACACACGTCTGAAATACATTTAAATACAAAAATAGAGCTTTATAAAACTTTGCTTCTTGGGAAGATCTTTGATTTTTCTACCTAGTTTAATAAGCTTGTCTAACCAAGGGAGTAAAATATGATTCAGGACATTAGCATCATAGGAAATTAAAGTCTCAAAGCTTTCTCGGCAGGCATTTGACAAAGTGCCTATTTCTGTCTCCCAATAAAAAGGAAAAAGTATGCAAAGCCTTCGGGCTTCTAGACAGTGATCATAAAATATTTGGAAAGCATAGATTAAGACCATACACACATGAACAGAGGCATAATCGAGGCTCTTCAGGAGCAATTTGCAGTGCCTGTCTAAATGGATATAAGTCACATCAAGTTTAGCTAGTGATACATTGCAAACAAACTGTAACGTTTGTACAGTTGCTGCAGATATTAGCACAGTTCGGTTCTGTTAATAATTACACATCCCTTTTGTCCAGCTATTTAAAAGCTTAATGGTTTTGCTCACATGTTTTTCAACAGTTTCCCATTGATTAAAACAGGCGACTCGTCTGTGAGTCACTGCTGACTAAGAACTCGGGGGTGTGATGTCTCAGTACCGCCTGCACCATTAAAACACTCTCAGTCATGATCTGGAATCCGTGTCTAGAGCTTTTCCAAAAAATGTCAATAGTTCATTGTGAGTCGCTCAGAGAGGATACAGACCTTTTGGCGCGTGTTGCGAAGGGATGCCAGGTCTTGGATTCAGAGACCAGGGGAAAAACATAGTAATACAAGCTGCAGGACTGGGATCCATGCAGGGTAAAGCTGGAATGGGAAAAATAATGATGGCAAAGGCAGGCAGAGAGCCAGACGTTGTGAGAATACGGCCAAGTATTTTGGCATCGGCCTTCTGTTGTGTGACTGAAACTGAGTGACAATGTAACAGGATCCCTTCTTTCCTAAAATGAAGATTGCATGATGTTAGCTTTAGATTATATTACTGACCACAGCGCATGAAGTGAGGCCAAAGTATCACAAAATCGGTCTTATTTACAAGGAGTAACATCAGCATCCCAGCTAACAATTTTAGGGTGCAAGAATGTTTTCCTAATGTTTCCATTAAGTAACAAAAACGTTAAGTGTTACTTTGAATGTTCTAGGAACAATGTTGTATTACTGCTATTGCCTAGTTTTAAGAACAATATTTAAACATTTAATGATATATATTGATATATTAATGATTTATATGATATATAACGTTTACTACATTCTACTATCATTACTCCAACAATGCTTCTTGAGAATTTAGCCAACATTCTGAGAACGTTCCCTGTTAGCTGGGATGCTATACCAGCAACTTTTGAGCACACCAGCAACATTCGTAAATCTTAGAATTTGTAAATATGTTCTGAATCCCAGGCTCGTATGTTAATTACTTTGAGATGTTTTTCCTTTCATTTTACACATCATTTTACAAGTGTGTGTGTGTGTGTCTCTAGATGGCGTAAGGCATATGAGAGGTTTCGTCCCAGTGGGGATGCATGGCTTTGGTACTTAAAACAATGACTTTTTGGTGTTACGTGTATAAATATTTCACTGGGTGTGAAATTAGCTGTGACTTGCTATGTAGCTTGGTTCCCACTAAAAACACTCAGATCTCAGAGGTGGAAAAAAAACGCTTTGGGTCAAAACATAACACAAATAAACTCCATAATTGGATTGCAAAAAAGGTTTTGGGGTTTTGGAGGTTTGGCCGGTGACACGGTCTCCCGACACTTGCCCGTAATCTTGAGGTTGCAGCTTATCTGGCGCTGGTTCAAGCATTGGCAGTGCCACTCGAGAGTCTGAGCTGCTCTGAACCTCTGGAGCTCCTCATGTTCTGCTCAGAAGACTCGGTAGAAAGCAGCACTGTTTCCAAACAAAGGAACCAGAGTGGAACAACTTCAGTTATAATGTTACTTGTAACTTTAGCCCAGCATAGACCTACATGTAGTTATTTACTCTAAATGTTTGACGCTTTTCTCTCAAGAAACTTATAGGTAGGGTAGACAATTCCAAAGAGTCTAACAAAACAGTTATGAAACAGAAATGTTTCTGGGAGAGATCATCTACCCTGCCTTTAATTTTTACAGCAAGAACACAGATTCTTTGTCAAAGTTGTATAAGGTTAAAATAATCTTATTATTCATCAGCAGTGCATCCCTATTTGTTAGAACTGGGCGTGAAACACACATTGTTTTATGCTTGTCAGCATCACAAAGTCATTTTGTTGGTCCATAAACTGTATCAGCACTTCATAATCTCAACCTGATCGTCATGCTGACAGTCCAACTTGACCTTCTGACAGTGTAATGCAGTGAATAACTCCATCAGTGGTTCATTTGCTCCTTTGAATTCATGTTCTCTCTCTCATGTAGCTCTAAGAGTCTCTGTTTAGTTCCTGGTATAGTCTCTTGACATTGTTAAGCCAGACTGTCGATCAGTCTGTCAGTGGCCTCTCGGTCATGGTTTATCACACTAGCAACAAAATAATGAAAGTCAATTTCAACAGATTATGTTCTCTGGCAGTAGCTGTTGCTTGTTCACCTTTTTTGTCATATGTTTTTTGAAATACTTCTGGTTTATTAAGTATCAAAACCATAATCAAAACCTTGTGTGTTTGTGTTAAGACACATTGCAGAGACTTTTACGAGACTGATTAAGGCATGTTTAAAGCTGCAATCCGTTAAAAATACACAAAAATAGTTACTGAGTGAGTATCAGTGTTCAAAACAGCCTCCGTACCCTGATTTGCAACAGCAAGATTACATTATTGATTTAAGATTTGAGTTGTTGTGTCTAACTTAAATGTAATGAAAAGTTTGTCAAATAACCTGCAATTTTATGTTTCAGACAGAGATGGCAGTAAAGAGACAGATTGCAGCTTTAATATGTCCATGCATAAGTAAATACAAGCTGACAGTTTGCTACAGTTGTTTCAGTTGTGGCTGGATGTGTTAGTGGCTGTAATACGTTTTCGTACAGCAAGTCATTCGTTTGTATGGCATCAGACACTTACAGATTGGTGGCTTCTCGAATGGATTTATAAGACCTTGAGGCACAACTCGATCAGCACCAGATGAGATGAATTGTTACCGATGTAAATCTCAGCCAATAATCGTCAGGTACACAAAAGAACACACTTTGATGTATTATGTTTTCAGCTTTATACTGCTCAATAAATCAGAACAAGAGTCGAGACTTCATCTGGCCTGACAGTTTAATGTTGTCATTCTCAACCAAACATAGCTAGAAACTTTCACTGTCCACCGACAAATGAGAGGAAGCATTTTATATCTGTTCTTGGCGTTGTTTATTCATCCCGCAAGTTTGCACGAAGAACATGCACATAAAAGCACAGAACACGACGTGGAGGTGGAGATGGGGGCGGGGAAAAAGGCACGTTTACTGATATCCAGCTGTAACTGTTAATGTAGTTTATGGCCAACAAAAAAATGCAGCAATTAAGCTCGCCTTGTGTGCCGTGCATCATAATTACACCCATAAAAGTCAGAGCATGCATTCCTCAGCAACCTCTGAGCAGAAGATGCATGTGATGTGGAACCACAAATTCAGCAGCAGGCAGAGGGTCCGACCGCTCCTTCCCACCAGCTGTAATCATCTTCTGCCCTCCGGTCCTCACTTCACGTCCCCTGAAATTAATGCAACTGGGCTTTTATTTTATATCTGTTGCTGCAGTGGCACAAAAGCTTGATAGCAGAACAAAAGTGCAGCGAAAGCTGTTTGCATTTTGTTTTGGTTGCACATTTTGCTCTGATCTTGAAGTTTTAAAAGGTTTAAAAGTCAAAGGCAGTAAAAACAACAGATGAAGATGTTTTTCGTCAAGTGTTTTTCTAGGAGAAGATCAAAATAAACACCCTCAGTCTTTTTCCCGGTTTGAGTCTCTTGGGAAGCGTTGCTCTTTGAAGCAGAAAGACATTTTTTCGCATCTTCTGCTGCACCTGTGCATCATCTGTGCCAGCTTTCTCACCCAGACTGAACTCGCTCATCCCACTGTTCTGAATGTCAATGAGTCACACTGCACTGGCACAGATGTGACACAGATGCAGCACAGTGTCTGTGCACAGGAAAAGAAAACATTTACACAAGCATAAAGTTTTATGCATTCATTCAGGTTGCTTTGATTTGGTTGTGGGCGGCAGCTTAAACCTTTCTTCTCTCTTTTCTTCTCTCTCAGTTTTTTGTTTAATTGACATTCTGTTTGTTAAATGAAAAGTGATTGAGCAATTGAGAGTACCGTAAAAATTCATACATAACGATTTTTATGAGCTTTAATTCTTTCAGATGCAATATGTTGATGACGTTAATCATCAGATAGATAGACAGACAGACAGACAGACAGGAAATGCATATAAATGTTAGCAGAGTAGCACGATGTAATGACAACAGCAAAGCAAACCTTACACGTACACCTTCTGTGACCCTTCTGCACAATTGTTTTTATGGATTGTACCCAATTAGTTCCAGTTTTTAAACCTTCATCCTCCTTGAAAACTTATTTCCACTTTATCTCTTACTTTCCTTTTGGTATTATAGCAGTTGGAGAAGCTGGAGCTAATGGATGCTTGGATCTGCTCATTTGTTTTCACTTAAGCTAATCTGCTTTGCTTTGTACTCACAACCTGATGGAGTTTGCTGGCTAACAGCAGAGCTTCTATTGCACCGGTTTAACCAGAGGCTTTGGCAGTGCTCAGCAGTATTGTGACTTAGTGATGATTAAAATTCATTTCCACAAAATGAAACAAACCTTATTTGAAGTCTAAATGAAAGACTAAAGTTTCAAAATTAGGCTTAGAATGGGCTTCGTTTACAGATATTACAGAATATTTCCCCAAGGCAGCAGTTAAAACAAGTTTGTTGAAGAGAAAGACTGTGTTTTACAGTTTTGAATCTGTCACAGGGTGATGCGGGGTCGTCTGCTGCTGGGATCAAGGTAAGACCTCAACATCATTTGTGTCTTTAAGGTTGTGATTTCAGTTAATGTTAATTGTTCACCTTTATTTGGCCACGTATAAACTTTGTATTATTACAGGGGGAGCCGGGCGAGCCAGGGCGTGGAGGACAAAAGGTATAGTTACTATGCACAAAACACACTGCTGTCCGGATAGGGACAGTTCACCCAGAAATAAACATCATGTCATCATTTTATTTCTCAGATCTTCATGACTTCCTTTGTTCAATAAATGATACAATTATGACAGAATTCCAGTTTTGGGGTGAACTAGAATGGAATGTTTTTTGGCACATAATTTTCCATTTAATCCTTATAATGCTTCATTTAAGATCATGTATATTTACTGAACATTTGTTGTACATATGTTCTAACAAGAGCACATTAAGCAAATGAGACATTGACAATGTATTTAACAAACAAGTTTTAGCCAATAGCAATTAACCGAAAGCATTATTAGTGCACTAACATTTGATATGATACAGCTGATTAAAGCTTGCAAACATATGCTTGCCACTATCACACGCATGTGAAAGCACAAACACGCCACCGTGCCGTGGTGCACAACTTGAGCAAAGTGTACTTCATGTCTAGCCTATTCTCAATTAAAGACAACTTGTTAACTTTTAAAAAGACAGTCTGTGAATTATAATACATTTTTGGTTTCAGTTTGTGGAAGCTGGTTAATTAATTTACTCTTCAGGAGTGTAAACACTTGATCTTCTCCTGATACAAAATCATAACTCCACACCAGCTCACCTACTTTTGTCTTTCAGCTTTACGTGGTTCACATCACGCTTTATAACTTGTTCTGGTTGCCCATTAAAATACTGTTAGGCTTCACTGAATAATTCATCTGATCATAATTCAGCGCGAGACCTCAGAGAACAGCTAGTTCTGCTCTTACAAAATTGTTCATCATATTAACAGCACTTCAAGGAAATGCTGTGAAAATGTTCAGCTCTCAGATCTTGGATCTGTTTAATGCAGCCATTTTGAGCTTTTTTCCTACTCGCATTCCACATGCGTATTAATTTCAGCAGAGCATGAATGACTTAACTAACAATAAAATTTTATCTGTGACGTGGTATGTTAGTGCTTCTGAGGGTTCAGCTTCTCTCCCTCTTTTCTGATGATTTAGCGAGACCGCAGTACAATAATAATATATCTACAGTTTTAATTAGATCTATACGGCACATACTTCCCAGCTAACAGAGAGCGTTCTCAGAACATTGGCTGACGGCTCTCTGAAAGTTTTCTCAAAGTTATTAGTAACTTTTTATAATGTCATGTACAGTTTTATTTTAAAAAAGTATTTTTACGTTGGTAGTGGAACGTTTTAAAAACATTACAGAATTACAAAAGTTGATGTAATGGTCAAGCAATAACGTTAATACATTGTCTAAAAAACTGGATGTTTTGAACGTTCCTAGGACATTCAAAATAGCATTTTTAACAATTTTGTTATTTAATGGAAACATTCCGAAAACATTCTTACAACCTAAAATTGTTAGCTGGGTTGTAGCATGTTTCATATATAAGCAGGAGGCTTTTACAGTTGTAGACCCACCTAACAATTTTCAGCATAGACAAAACAGTCCATCAAACATGGCATTTCAACGAGAACTGGACGCCATCCAACTGCAACACCATTAAATGGTCAATGCTTCTGTGCTTTAACTGTGGAATCTTGATGATTTTCACTTTACTTGGTGAACCGGGTCCAATCTTTTGATATAGTGGGCAAGAGGAAACCTATTGTGGTTGAGCTGGGTTTCCAGGCTAAGGGCCAGTAGTGGTGGCTTGGTTTGGCTGTAATTTGTTGCACTTTTCCTATGTAGGGAGAGCCAGGACTTCCAGGGCTGCCCGGACTCCCCGGGATTAAGGTAATTCTTGTGTCTTCATGCCTAAAACCCCTAGTCCCGCCCATCCAGCATCCAGCAGCCAACAGGACATGTCCACAGACTGCATAAACATTGATGTGCAACTGTTTTGTCTCCATGCATCATTTGCTTAAAGGTAGGGTAGGCAATTTTGAAGCAACGTAGCATGTCCTCTGTTCAGAGTGATCTCCAAAGCCACGCCTCCTCCAATAGTGCACAGAGGTATGCAAATACAAAGTTTGACAGGCAAGTAGGACATCCTATTATTGCATTCAGACCGAATGCAATAATTGGACGAACATTTTATGATCCTGCGCCTTCCACAGAAAAAACATAAATATATTTATACCATTTTACTTTGTGATTGCAGGTTGTGAAAAGACTTTCAACTATTACAAAATATATTTCTGGAAAAGATTGCCTACCCTACCATTAACATGTTTGACATGCTTTAGTAGTTATTGTTTTAGATGGTGTGTTTTTTATTGGCCTGTTATAATCAGGATGGTCAAGATTCATTGATTATTGAATCACTGATTATTGGTTCATCATTCATCATGATTTCTTTGTTTTCTGATGTTGTGTTAAGACTGTTAGGTGGTTTATTCATTTAAAAACTATTGTCTTAAGGGGAAGGTTTAACTTTTCAGAAATGAGCTGTCTGTCTTTCATCAAAAATATTTTAACTCTTCAACCTTTTTCCTCACAAAAATTGATGTTGTCACTTATTATGATTGTAATCATTAAAACAGCCAGTAACAGTCAGGGCCTTAAATCACACACAACAAACATTTCCAGAAGTATCAAAGGTCATTTAAACCACTTGTTTTGTGCAACAGAACTTTTGTTTTTCTCCATAAACTGAATCAAATGGCTGACTGCCGCACGCTTTCCAGATTTGCAAGGTTTCTGAAAATAAAATGAAAGAAAATGAGTGGAAATTTTTTGGAGCCAAAGTCCTTTAGGGTCATTATCCAAACGTTCTATAGTTTGCAATGCAAAGAATGCTAAAACAAGCATGAGCTAATGCTTGTTGCTGTTTTGGTTTGTTTGCCTGTATTCGTTTAGTACGCTTGCAACCTGTTGACCTTATAAAAATCCCTCCCGTTTTATATAACCCTGGTTTTACTTAGGGGCTGAATGCTTTGGATGCTAACATTGTGCTAATGTAATGCTCTCATCTTCTTAAAAGGATTCTGAGATTAATCTAGTTTTAATTTTGTCCCTCATGTGTGCACACAATGTTCATTTTCGCCTCTTCAGAAACTAGAACATATCTGGCTAGGAGAAGAATAAGTACCCAGCTAACAGGGAACGTTCTGAAAATGTTGGCCAGCGTTCTCTTAAAGTTATCAAAACATTCTTGCAATTACATTAGCAGAGCGTTTTTAACGTTACATGTCACATATCAAAAACGTTATTCTTAAATAGTTAGTGGAATGTTTTAAAAACGTTACAGATTTTTAAAAAAAAATGATATGTTCTTAAAACCAAGCAGTAACTTTAATGCAACATCTAAAAACAGGATGTTTCGAACATTCCTAGAACTTTCAAAACAACATTTTTGTTAATTAATGGAAATGTTAGGAAAACATTCTTACAACCTAAAATTGTTAGCTGGGTCCTCTTCTCATTTTATATGCAGTATTGTAATATCAGCAACTCAATTACAGTGAACAGAGTTACAGCAATAATCCTTTATATATGTTTTCAAATCAAATCAAAATTTATTATCTAGGTGAGCAGAAGAAAATAATGTGTAAAATGTGATTAGCATCTAGTTCAGTGAAAAGAAATGAAAATAGGATAATTCTGTATAAGCCATCAAGGTGAGGCTTTGGAAAGCTGTCATGTCTGCTGTGGTTTGACTTAGGTTGCTTTACAAGCTGATTTAGATTCTAAATATTAGATTCTTTATTTGAGTCACATTGATTGACAGTTGTGTGTTGCTTCTACTAAAACATAAAATGTTCTATACCTGGGGTGACCAGTCCTGCTTCTTTAGGGCCAGTGTCCTGCAGAGTTTAGCTCTAGCCCTAGTCAAACACACCTAAACCAGCCAATCAAGGTTCTACTAGACTGATTAGAAACTTCCAGGCAGGTGTATTGAGGCAAGCTGAAGTAAAACTCTGGAGACACTGGTCCTCCAGGAGCAAGATTGTTCAACCCTGTTTAACAGGAAAATGCCTTACCTTAGTTTTTCTCTCTTTATTCAGGGTGAACCTGGTTTCTATGGGCCTCAGGGTGAACCTGGCCTGCCAGGCCTGCCAGGAACTAAGGTGGGTCTTACCAAAGTATCTTTGAGGTAGTCTCTGCACTTTGCAACCCCTTCGGGCAGCAATTATAGTCATACAAGATCAGGTCCTATCTGCTTGAATAAGGCAAGACAGATATCTCTAAAATCATTAAGGTCACAACTAAACAACATATTTTCAGCCAGATATTAACTCTGACATAAACCCTAACATTAATTCTGTTTTTTAACAGAAGTTTCTCTATAAAAACAAGATTCAAATGCTACACTTTCACAAAGGTTATCAAGTATCTAACACTCTGTACAGAGCCCCTCCCCCAGAGAATTGTTACTGTTTAGCGATTGATGATTGGCTCTTTCTACTAGTAGGCGGGACTTCTTTCACTAGAGCGGCCATAATAAGCGTTGCACTTTCCCCCATTTATAAAAACAGAACTGCAGCATCCTGTTAATTTTATAATCTTTGGTCTTATGTTGTCGTTTCATTTAGTTCTGTTAGACAACAACAAAAGACTCTTCAGTCATCTTCTTATGAAAACAAAAATGGTAATTGAAATGCTATGGGTTACAAGCGGAATATAGTTTTAAAAAAGAAACCACAACAATTGAAATCTTGGGCTTAATTGTCTAAAGTTAAAGCGAAATCAAAGCGGTGCCAAAGCTACAACTTGCGCAACTTTGCGATGATTAGTTCGTTGTACTTTTTGACCCCTTTGAATTCATTCACTGGTAAAGAAAATTGAGTTGAAAACCTCAAAAAAGTGAAAAATAAAGTAGAAATGGCAAAAACTACTTGGGCGAGTTCAAGTTCAGTGGATTAAAGGATGAAGTAATTATCCTTTGATATTCTAGTCTTTCTGATTTGTTCAATTGTATGGTCCTTTGGCAGAGATGAAAACTGGGAAATATGGGAACATAAAAAAACAGAAAAATAAATGCTTCAGAATATCTGCCGCTCTTATTCCAGTAGAAGTTTAAAGTGGCTCCTGCCCACCCAGCTTGAGTTGATGCTGATGAAGTGTCTCTGTGTCCTGAAGGATTTCAATTTCCTCCAGTGAAGATGGAGCAGATGGAATTGAATTATTGTGAGGGCAGAAGCTCCGTTATAGAACATGATGAAGAAAGAAGCCACCAAAACAACATAATTAACAAAGTATCACTTTGATATTGATCATCCCTGTAGTGCTGATATTGTGACCAACAACAAGCCCAGCTAGCAGGGAACGTTTTTAGGACGTTGACAAACATTCTCTTATTAAAAACTTGCGTTCTTGCAGTGACGTTAGTAGAACTTTTAAACAATAAATATCACACAAATCAAAAATGAGATTCTTAAGTATAATAATGTTTCAGAATTAAAGAAAGTTTGATTAACGTTTTTATAACCAAGCAATAATGTTAATACAGTGTCTAAAGGCTGGACGTTTTGAACCTCCACAGAACCTTCAAAATAACATTTCTAATGTTTTTGTTACCCAGATTTGGTAAATGTTTGTAAAAGCACTGCTATGGATTCTGCCTTCAAATAAAGACTTTATGCTCTTAAATTACATATTTGCCATTTGGAGATGCTGGATGTACCAAAGTTTATAACGTAAAGCCTACTTTGTGTTTTTGTAATACTGGTAGGACAAGTAAAGATTTTCTTGCTGGGTTATTAGGCAGTTGTCCTTAAGTTGTGGCACCTCCGGATAGTGCTGCTCTACTGCCCTCTACAGGTCATTTAAAACAATGACGTTCTGTAGCTCCTTCAGTATTGGCAACACCAAGGTTGTGGGTTCAATTCCTGGAGAACACGTGTATTGATAACATGAATATTTTGAATGCAATTGAAGTTGCTTTGGATTAATGCATTTTCCAGCTGTATAGTTTTAATTTAATACACATAAAATGAAAAACATTCTGGTATAATCAGTGTGCATTAAGAGCTCATATACAGTAGTTATCTTAATTCTGTTGTAAGCTTTTTTTAAAGAATGAAAGTTTAAAAAGCAAAAGGGCGAAACTGCTAAATATTTGTCAAAGTAAATGTCTTTTCTGCAGGGAGAGAGAGGAGAACAAGGACCCCCTGGAAAGGGTGAGCGTGGAGAGACAGGTCCAGCAGGACAGAAGGTAAGCTAAGCAGTCAGTAAATGGGTAACTGGGTAACAGGTATGGGTAACTTTAGGGTAACTTGAGATTTCCAAAGATCTATTCCACAGTGAATCTGACACATTGAGCGCATAAAAATATCCGGTCTTTTGTACAGTTATGTTGTGTGCGTGTTTCATTTTGACAGATTTGCAAACAAATATACATGCATTTGAAATTTAAAACAAAAATGATAGTTCCCCCTAGTGGCGATGTGTAGAACTGATTATTGTCAAGATGATAAATGTGACCACACACAGAACTCTAGATATTTTAGCAGGTTGCTTCTGTATGTGTCTTTTAATTGTCTTCAAAAACTGTTAGGGAGAGCCGGGAGAAGCCGGAACTCCAGGCCTTAAGGGGTCAAAGGTCAGTCTATATTATTTAGTAATACATGCATTAAAATTTAAAGTTAAAATTAAAGCTGCACACTTTTGTGGATTAAAAATGAAGAAAAATCTGTTATTGAGCAAGTACATGACAGTTCAGTGTTTAACACGATCTCTCTACCTATTCCCAACAATAAGATTACAGTAATGATTTATAACTTGAGCTGCCGGGTCTAATTTCTTGTAGTTTCCAGGAAATGTGACTTTTTTTGATACATATGTTAACATATGTAATGAAGTGTGTAAAGTAGCTTGCAATGTTATGTTTCAAACAGAGGTGGCAGTAGCGAAGCAAAAGTTATAAATTGCAGTTTTAATTTAAACTAATGTCTTGTATCAAAGTTGTTATGCATTGATATAACCAACAGTCAGAATAACAGTTTAAAATGCTCAGATTTAATCTCGGTAAAGTCTATATTATAATTACAGGGGGATACAGGAGACAAAGGAGATGCTGGCCAAACAGGACCACAAGTAAGTCATGTCTACAAATGTTTTGGACGTTTCTGACAAACTCGTATATTTTCTGTAAGTTCTATGAATCAACTTAATTCTAACATCATGTCATTGTTTGACATTGTGACCAGTGATTGCTGTGGGGTAATTTAAAATATGTAAACTGACATTTATGCAGTATAAACTTTTCCATCATTTGAAGAGTTGGACAGAACCTACAGAAATGAATATGAGTGCAGAAACCTTGATGTTTCTTCCCGAAAATGCTCTGTAATGCTGACGTAATTGGGTTAAGGTTGCGTTTGACTGAATAAAACCAGAATGAGCCAGATGTATTGATTATTCACAGATCCAGGGCATAATGCAATGAAGCAGGTCAGTAAATAAGTGACTGGTGATAAATACATGACTGCAGCAAAAAGTTGTTTTCAGTTTCCTAGTGTAAAGTCCTCGTCATAAGAGGTCTGAGTGTTGTGAGAGCATTCTTTACTCTCTCTGGGAAGTGTTGTGATTAAATAAATACTTAACATTTAATGTTTTTTCAAACCCATCTGACTGACTGTCTCAGTCTCTATTCACTTTCATTGCCTGGAGAGGGATGCATTGAAGTGAATGGTGACTTATTGTGTCATGAAGGCCATTAAAGGTTTGGAACAATCTGAATAACAGTAATTGATGACAGAATTTTCATTTTGGCCTGAACTATAAGCTAATCATCCTGATTTAATTCCGTCTTGGTTTCTATGACAATGACGTACAGAAAACTTCATGTTAAAATTAAACTAATTAAGCTAACAGGGAACGTTTTCAGAACATTGGCTAATGTTCTCTAACAGTTCCCTCAAAGTTATCAAAAATGTTATTGCACTGACATTAATAGAACATTTTTAACGTTATATATGATGTATCAAAAATGTTGTTGTTGGTAAAAAGTTGTTGGTGGAACGTTTTAAAGAATGCAAAAAGAATTACAAAATGTAAAATGTTTGAAGAATGTTTTTATACCTTTATACCAATAACTTTAATACAACATTTAAAAAAACTGAACGTTTTGAGAAAATTCAAAATAACATTTTAAGTGTCTTTGCTGCTTAATGAAAACGTTGGGGAAACATTTCTACAACCTGAAATTGTTGGCTGGGTCATTGCCCAAGACTGGCTTATCTCTGTTTCTGTATTTGCATCAGTCATGATTGATTTGTTTGATCAGTCAAACTGTGATTGTCACTCAGGGTCCAGATGGAGAAAAAGGTGACCAGGGTACAACTGAAATCATCGACTACAATGGAAACATTCAGGAGGCCCTTCAGGTTTGTGACCTTTGACCTTTCAATTGAATCGTATCTCTGAGCTGTGATAACACGCAGGTTAAGACCGTATGTGTAGTTCAAAGGTGCAGCCAGTAAATGTTTGTTTTCGCTGATCAATATGACTATACAAATGATATTGTAAAAATACCCAGTTCATTCAGCAGTCGGAAGTGTCTGATAACGGAAGGTTAAGCTGTTGAAAAGTGTTTGTCTGATCATGTGATCTTAATATGTCAGCCCGCCCTTGTAGAATAAAACAGCTTTTGTTAGGCCACTTAAAAGTCTGTACTTTTCTGCTTATGTAAGTGTATAATTTTAAAAGTCCTTAATAAGTTACCAGTTAAATGTAAAACTTTACGTGTTAAACTTGAAATAATATTGACAAAATATGTAAGAAAAAGTGTTAAGTGAACTTTTAATAATGTGGATAAATTTGCGTGTGGTATTTTAAGTGGTACTTCAGATAGCACTGAAAGCTTGCTGACACAGGCTGCTCTACTGCATAACTATAATCTTATCTCTTACCTTTCCCTCTTTCCGGCCGCCTACAGAAGATAACTGCTATTACAGTTACGGTAATTCACTGTCTTGTCTATGTGTTACATGAGTGCTGTGTTTTTGCTCAGCATGAACTCGTCACGTTTCCTGATTCGTTTAGTTCTCTTAACGACGCCTCATTTTTTAAGAAAATATTTCGTGTTGCTGTGACAAAGTTTGTTAAAGCTTGTCTTATCTCGCTCGACGTGAGTGTTATTTCTGTTAACAAAGGTCAGATAGGCTACCTGAGAAAGGACAAAACTGCTTCTGTGATGCCTCAATAAGAACTTGGATACTCCTAATATTACTAAATATTACTAAAGAACTGTTTTCTGTTTTTTTGTTTTGAACACACGGCTTCAGTCAGGAACACAGACTAAAATGTTTCAGTGCCATTTGTGCTGTGTGTGTTCTGTTCGGACCCTGAATTTAGGCCTGTGTGTGTTATCACAGGAAGTGTCTCATGTTCTCATGTCACGTAACGTTTTTGTATATAACAACTTTTTTTAACAAAAACATTAATGAGAAAAGTGTTGCTTGCGTATTAAAATTGTAGCTAATATTCTGATTTGTCAATGTGAATCTATATAAAAATCTTTTGGGGCTTTTAACTTCACATTAATTATTTTATGACCTTTGTTATTTTTTTGGTGATTTAGGGCCCCCCTGGACCTCCTGGGCCAGTTGGACCAAAAGGCTCAAAGGTAAACCTGTTCATACTTGATTATCTTCTAACAATGTGGCCATTATGGCTTATTAAATGAGGGTGAGAGTCTAGCACTATATGTGCTTGTGACTGGTACAATATAGAGATAATATCAGTAACCTCAATGAAGCCCTTGAGGTCACAGAGTGACTGCAGTTCATTTCAGTCTAAAGTGAAATGTTATTGTTTTTCACAGGGTGATCAAGGTGTTCCTGGACCTCCGGGGTTGGATGGAGAACGGGTAAAGGAGACCGGATGTGTCTAGCTGCTATTGTCTGTTGTCTGACCCAAATAAATGACCCTGTCACTTGTTGCATAACAATATGTCATAACTTATATCATCCACGTGTGTTCACAGGGTCACAAGGGTTCAAAGGGTGACATGGGAATTCCTGGAATATCAGGAGAAAAGGGAACTACGGGTCTCCCAGGCTTACAGGTAAAACATTATGTCCATAAGACTAATAGAACTACACTAACTGAAATGTACTATAGCACATAACATGGTATACATCACAGTACTGCAGTTTTATCATCTGATACCAGTTCATTTTTTAAGGGTAATCATAATTGATGTCTGAATCTGACCTATTGGCTTGTGGCATTGTTTGGTTAAGTAAAATGTTTTCTTGGTAATGTGCCTACAGGGTGTGAATGGTCTGAAAGGAGACAAAGGGGACGCCGGCCTGCCTGGTCCTCAGGGACCCTCAGTAAGTACAGCCAACAATAGTGGCCAATCATAACGTGATCTAAGAATACGTGCACCA